>JAIEZT010000084.1:16458199-16765699 GCA_019594935.1 Periophthalmus modestus | reverse complement strand
AAACCATGAAATAGATTGTGAAAGTAAAACAGACATGGACTCAAAGTTAAAGATCTTCTAGTTGGGGAATAAATACCATCAGGCATCTTGTTTGTGAATATGTATTTAGTACAATTTCCACATCAAATTGGATGGCATTTGCTACCATGTACAAACATAAGTTGGTTTAAGATCTGGTAACCCAAAGCTTACCACAAACCCACACAGATCATATTTCCCTGGACACTTTATGAAAATAAAAAAAAAAAAAAAAAATCAAATTCAAATTCTACCTTTAAGTGAAAAAAATCTACATACTAATATTAATCATTTGCGTCCCTTCACTTTTGCAGAGATTTTGAAATGGAAATATTAGTAACAGCCATGAACTTTTAAAAAACAATTTTACCCATATTTAATCTCTTTTTATGTTCGACCCAGATTCAGTCTCTACCTTAAAGCATCCTGTCTAAATATTTCATCGAGCCTGCTTCCCTGTCTGTCAGTGAGGCTGTTTCTGCTGTTGCAAATTTGAGCTTCAACATAGACTCTAGCCGCATTAATATGTGATAAGCCACGATGGACAGAGCTGCTAATGCATTTGTTGTTCACCCCACATCCACTTTCTACAGTCCCTATTACGGTTACTGTGGACTTGGGGGAAAGTGTGAGTTGGAGGTGAGTTGAGGATGCAGTTTTGGGCCTGTGAGCTCTGAGCAGGCTGAGCTGAGCGAAGAGGAGAGAACAGATTTGGAGTGTTATCTCTCCCAGCAGAGCTCCTGTCCTGTTGGCCCACATAAGCACACACATGTACCCACACTCTCCGTCTGTAATCATGTTTAGTGTGGCTCCATTACATTGGACTACAGGAGCAACTCGTCAGCAGGAAGCATGCCTGTGCACACCGAGTCTGGATGATGAAATACAGAACCAAAAACAAGCCCCAAGCAGCAAACACAGCAGAGGCCATTTTGACAAACTAGATGGCCAAGGCAAAAGTTAACATTTCAGAGCAAAATATTGTTTTCTAAAATTTTGATGATTACATTTTTGCATGGATAAACCTTCAATGTCTGATATGCCAAATGAGCATACTAAGTGCATCTGGCTGATTTTGTCTGATTTTTCCCAGATGGGGTAATACAGGAAGTACTCCACTGTGTTTTTAAACTCCATACACTTTCACTAAAGTCATTACAAGGATTTCAGACCTGGGATTGCCAATCTGTACTGAACTAAAGGTAAATGGTAGCTGTTAACTTTGAAAACTACCACTACATGACATCACAAGATGAAATAGCGTTTTTAGCTTTGAGGATGTTGACAGACTAATAATAAAGGAATACTCAAAGATGTGTGAATGAAACAAAACACAACCGTGGGTATGTTTTTGAGGAGGTAATAACATGACAACATAAATGGAAGCTCACAAGATTCAATTTTTGTGTAATAAGGACCTTTAAGAAAGTGACAGGGTGTCTACCTGAACCATATTCACCATATCCTTAAACCAGTACCTTTAGATTCATTTAGGTCTTAACTCCGCTATTTACTCCAACTTTATGCCTTTGAAAGATTACTTTTCACGACCAACAACACAATTTACCGCGACTTTGCCTTTGCACAGCATTTCGAAGGTGGGCTCTTTTAGCAGCGACTTTTTGTGTGCACGTGGGCCCTTGGTGTTGCTGCACTCGGAGTGAAAATCAATGCAGAGAATATAGTGGCAATTACTACGGGCAGCCTGCGAGTGAACCTGGTGGAACAAACTAACTAATACATGAATAAATAAGCACGCTGAAATGGAGATGTGTGCGTTAGCAGGAGAGAGGGAGAGAGAGTGAGAGAAACAGAGAGAGGGAAAGAGAGAGAGACAGAGGTAGAACCAGCCTTCTCCGTGCCAGCCAATTAACGGAGTGTGTAAACCGAGCTCATTAAAGAAACACATTGGCCATCCACACACACACATAGGTTCCCGCGCACACGCACACACACTCTTTAGGGATCATGCCAGACCTGCTCCAGTTTCAAGCCTTTAACATGCACAAAAAGCTATTGAAGAGAAACAACACAGCCATGCAACAAAGTGCCGGGATTGTCTAGCGCTTGTACGTGATTGTACTTGCGTAGTACTTGTGAGCTTGTATTTCTGTGTATGCCTCTGCAGCAGTCTGTTTGGACAAGCCATAAAAGATTGATTCAGAGTTTGTTGCTTTGAACCAGCTGCCAAGTGCTGCCTCACTTAGCTGGTGTATTGAGAGAACAAAAGTTTTCCAAGGTCCCCCTACCTACAAACCACCACTCTCTGTCGTCATGGCGAGGAGGTGCCTCTTGGCATCTTTTCTTGCCTTACGCTCTTTGTCTTCTGGTTCAGTCTATGTTCTGATTGCACGAGTTAGATGAAAGAAGGACCAGAAACAGGGAGCAGGATCAAAAGCCTTCACTGACTTCACTAATAGTGTTGAGTCATACAGATCCTGTTTGTTCATTCTCTCAATATAATCCGGGTTATAAATATGACTCTTCGAGCATGCATTGACATGATTTGGCAAATGGTTTTATGTTCAGCCACTTCATTTAAATATGGCTTTGCCCAGAATGTTACACTGTATGTGATTAAACTATCTCCATGGAGAAAATTAGGTAAGAGAGCACCTGCCACTGACTAAATGCTAGATATACATTTAATCTAATACTGTCGAACCGTCCTGGTAAAGCAAAGGAAACATCTCCATGGAGACAAGAAGGTAGCAGATCTTTAACCAAGATTGGGAGTGAGTTAGTTTTGTCTGGAAATGTCTACTTCAGCCATTACTTTTTCCAAACCTCCTTCATGTATATTTTACTAGCCCTCACTACTAAAGGACGTTCTAAACCTAGAGGTATGCAGTTAAATTATAAATTAGCCTAAAATACACGCAGTATAGAACATTTAAATCCAACTTCTTTTACGTCACTTTTAGCCATACTCAATCTTATTAATTCTGTATTTGTTTCTTTCATATGAATACTTAGCCACTTCTCTGAAGCCGTTAAATGTGATGCTAAATAGATGTTAATCTAATCAACATTTGAGTCGATTAACAAAAACAGAAAAGCAAAGATTTCTTTCTTTGAGCTTCAAATACAGTTTTATTCATGTTTTGCTTAAGGGCTAAGATTAGCCTGCTGACCCCACATTTGATTTATGTTTTGTACTGTAATAATAACAATGAAATGGTTAGCATTTTGAGCACTTTTGAACTTGACCAAAGTGTAACTCCATGACCTCTGTTTTTTCATGCTTGGATACAGTTAGGGAACATTCATAGTTTGTTTTCAAGCTGTATGGCTGGGTATTGTTGGATTTTACCTCTTATAATAAGAAATTGACTACTTTGATCATGAATCTTATGTTTTTTACTGCTTCTGAAATATTGAAAAGATAAGGTTGGAATTTTCAACATTTGGAGTTATGGTCTCGAGCTATAGCACCATCAAATAATCCTTATGCAGTGGCACTTGGCCTGCTTCCTCTAGCCATATCTTTTAGGTTTTGGGTCTATGAGAATAAAGCATTTACCACAACCAAGTTTTGTTCCAGATAGGTACTATATTTAACATTGCAAGATAGGGCCATGACTTTATAAATAATATAAATAAATATCTAAATGTGTATTATCATCTTTGCCCTGTATACATTTGACAAAGGATACATTTAAATTCTCTTTATTTTTGACAGATGTTTTGTGTCTAAAGTCACAATAAGAGTGTGGGCTAGTCTAGTGTGGGCTAGTGTGATGGTGAATACATAGCCTATCTAAAGCAGTCATGTTTGTGCAGAATACAAATGCATGCTTAAGTCAGGCCTCTGGTGAAGCCCTGCCTCTGGATATATGCATGTGGGTGTCCGCTATGGGGCCAGCTCATGTCTTTGTCTTTGCATGTGTTAAGAGAAGGGAAATTAAGCTGCTGTGTCCAAATGCTGTCACACATCCCAGTGATATGCAACCCAGTGCATCCAGTTACACATCTGTGACTCACTGGCGTTAGTCAATATGATTCTTTTGCTTTAGTACAGTAAAATCAGTAGATGTCTTTTCAGAGCACTTAAAGGCTCTTTTACACTGGAACTAAGCTACTGCTAACCTCAATTCATTTAGGCATAAAACAGTTGCAGAGTACAAAGCCGAGGCCAGCCAAGACAAAGGGTAAAGACTTCATTCTCTGGAGGGGATTTTACTAAAAGCTCCATGCCATTGCTAAAGGCAAACACAAGAACTCTGTGTCATTTTAAAGGCTGAATACAAAATGGTAATCAAAGACCCAAGAGCAAATCCTCCCCTGAGGCAGATATTCATGTATTCAAGCGATGCAGCCTACAGCGACCCACACCCTCCATGTACCACAAGACCATTTGGGATACACTTAATTGGGAAATTAGATTGTGTAATCATTACTGTTTTACTTAGAGTGGAAAGTACTTCTGTCTTCAGATGACTATACTAACTAAAACATTATTTTGACTTATTTCACACAAAAAAAAAACAACAACAATATATTCTATGAGTCTATACCCCAGGGCAACTGTGGCTATAGAATTAGCTTACATAGAAAAATTACCTCATCTTATCTGGTCCCTCTACTGCAAAGTTTTATAGAGCTGCTTTCAACACAATTATTATAATCTAGAGAAAAAAAAGTGACAACTGCAATAAACATTGCATTAAACGCAGCATATTTTCCTGACTGTCATTTGGCCAGACCACACATTAGCCCCCATCTATCCACTTCCAGCCCAGTGACAGTGGCAGTGCCAGACTGGAGGGTTGTGGTGTTGGTGGAGGGCCAGTGTTTCCAGGTGGTGTGAGAGTGCTGAGATTAAACTGTTCAGTGACCAGTTCTCCACCCGCTGCAGCCTGGACAGACGCTGCTCCCCCGGCTGCCTGACCCAACAGTCCTGAGCCCTGGAGAGGTCAGCCCTGGCCTTATCGCAGCTCCCATCTGGGTCTCGCCAGCGGGTGGTCCAACGCTCTGAATCTATATAAGTCAGAAACTATTATTAGATGTATTTGATGGACAATGAACCATTAACTATGAGTGGAAATGTATGAACATTTTACCAAATAAAAACTACAGTTGTACAGGATGTCTAAACCCTCTCAGACAAAGTACTTTAAGTCATTTGGCAAGACACTTCATCCACCCGGGCCATGCATGAATGTGGTGTGTGAGTGACTGGTGGTGGTCAGAGGGGCTGCATAATGGCACCCTTGCAGATCACCTGTATGTTCTAAGGTGACTACAGTGTCACTGATTGTAGTCATTGTTGCACTTGGAGGAGCTTGTCAACTTAAAGTTTAATAGAGTAAGGGTTTATGATTGTCATTTATTTATTTTGTTTTTACTTTGGGTAAAAGATTAAGCTCATACTCAAAAAGCATAGACTAAGGAACCTCATCTCCCAAGAATACAGAAAGACAAATTAAGGTTCAGGGGTAAACGCTCAATGCAAACATTACCATAACAAGTTGTTTCAATTATTGACTCTTTTAAATAAACACATGAAGCTTTGCTGCGGTTACTATCAATACTTCAAAAGTAAATCACCATTTTACATTTTGTTTGTTGTAAACCACAATCTAGAAATCGCAATCTGATCTAGAGATAGGACCCTTCAGTTTCTGTTCCTGTCAGGAGGTCTGTGTGTCAAATGCAGGAAAATGCAGGAATACTCAAAAATGCATCAATCAATAATACTACTTTGAATAAGATAATAGGACCAATGCGCTAACATAGCAGAGAGAGGGAGAGAGAGAGAGAGATTCCTTAAAAGAATAAAAGCAAAAAGCAGCAGGTTTGAAAAAAATAATCCAATTTGAAAGACTTGCAAAATGACTTAGTATCACCCCCGTTATTTATCACCTACTGATATGAAAAAAGTGTAACTCTGGCTCTTTGTAGCAACAAATCAGACTGAGTGATATAAATCAGATCTAGTTTTATTTTTGATTTGCTACCACATAAGTAAAGCAGACCTAGTATTATTTTCGATTTGCTAGCACTGTGGAGGCGTTGTAAGTTTGCTCAGAACAGAGTACAATGAGCCTGGAAGGTTAATACTTATTCAGCATCTGACATGTTACATTCTCTGGAGGTCCCACTGGATTTCTATAGAGCCTTTAAGTTAATATGAGACGAGTGCACATTTTTACTGCTCAGTGAAGCAAAAAACTAATCTTGTAACTTCTTCAAGCTTAATTTTAACAGCAAAATTTGATTGTAATTAAATTCTGAGGGTATGGTCTTCATTATGTAATGATGGTCAATAATGGTCAATAATCTGGCAGTTATGTGGCCAAACTTCCTTATACTTGTGTTTGATGGAAGATCACTGGTAATACCAATTGTCACAGTGGGGCAGCAGTGGATCGAGTGCATATGGCCATTGTGTCCAGGCACGACTTTTCACCTACATTGCCACCTATGAATGTGGTGCGTGCGAGAAAGATGGAGATTGTCTGAAGGACCAATGGCACAGATTGGCAGGCTGACTTCTGTCAAAAATCAAACTTCAGTTAAATCCAGTTGAAAGCACTTGTACAAAGCACTTTCCTCTGCACCTTTTTCGAAAACAATATAGTCTGTAGTTCCACTAAAATAGGCTAAAGCATGTCTGTCAGCATCACCATGTTTGTTTTGGTTTGTTTGCTGCTGGCTCAGGCCCAAACCACAGTGCTACCCTGTGATTGGTCAGTTTCTTGTCTTATCACGTGCAAACGGTTCAGTCGGAGCTGTTCAAGATGAATTTTGAGGAGTTTGTGAACTCACAAAAATCACAATAATTCATCTTGCTGGCAGTCACAAGGCTACCAGGACAGCAGTGGCTACAGAAGTAGCTTACCACCACCTAGAGTGGAATGAATGAATAATGCACATAATATTAAAGTGACTTTGAATGTCTGGAAAAGCACTATATAATACTCATGCATTTATAATATTATAACCAGGTCAAATAATGGGACTAACTCCCAGGTCAGGAACACATAATGCTAAATTGAGTAGCTCATTAAATGACCAGAAGTCTGGGCCAGATGAATGGACTTTTCATAAAGTGAAGAGCATCAGCAGATAGGATTGCCAACACCTATGTTTTTGAATATCAACATTGTATGATCTATAATTAATATTATACCAACTCTAGAGAAATATCTTGGTGAAAACTACTTTTGCCTAAGACCTTTCTGCTCCTCCTCTTCCTCCTCTTCCCTCCTCTTCCCTCCACTTCTGTGCTGGGTATGAAATGAGTGCATATCACTGGGGAGCTGTAGACCTTTACCTGCTCTGGTCTGGCTGTGCTAAAGGTCAGATATGAGAGGATCTTATTCAGACTTCTCAGATGTCAACACGCCTCGCTCGGATTAAGGAGACAGGAGACGACGGCTGCCAGGAAATGACTGGTGGAGGGGCCCTCTTGGTTTCTGTGTGACAGGTGAGTGTGTGTGTGCGTTTGTGTGCGTGTGTGTGAAATAGGAACACAGTGATCCTCTTCTCCCCGCTGCGCTGCTCCGTGCCAGATGTTTGTACAGTGCTAGAGCGGGCCCAGGTGTGTGCTTCCATCCCTCCCTCTGTTGCTCTCGGAGATCTCAGTGTTGACAGGAATGATGCTGTTTATTTTGGCAATATGCTGGCAGGAACGCTGGGACATTCAGTCAGCGTGTGTGCGTGCTTTCTTGGGTAACATCCTGAGGACCATACAAAGTTTGATTTTGACAAAAAATAAAGCAAAATCTGGTGAGGTGGGGATTACACTGATTTTGTTTCAGGGATATTACGAAGACTATGCCAATCATAACTGAAAAGCACAGGCTGTCCCATCATGGCTTTTGTTATTGGGTGGAATACATATTGTATGTCTTAGAAGTGGGACGAATGGTCAAGCATAAGGATGTAGAACTAAGAAAATATGACATTATAATCAGAAATATGTGGGTGTAATAAAACCTCTTCACTTGTCTGTCACTATCACCACCTTTGCCTTGCAACCAATCACCTCTCATGTTATATGTGCCAATACCCTCTTCCCCATTTCCATAAGCCTCCTCCATCTTGTTTCTTCACCAATATTTTCCCTGACAAATCCATCATTCTCTTCCTTCTTGTTAATGTCTAGAACTTCCGGGATCCAAGCTTATTCATCCACACAAAATGATTCAGTGCACCTCATTCATACATGTCAGATTGCATTTCTCCTATGGGTGTCTGTGGAACGTCAAGGTCTGGCAATTATGAGCACTGCTCACTTACTGTAATACAACTGTATTGGTTTTGTTGAGATGTCTCAGACTTATAAAGGAGTGCAAACTGTTATGATATAAGATACCAATAGAAAACTTTAGAGGACTTCAGGGGTAATATGTCTGTATTATCAAGACAGAGGTAATAAAAGCTTATATTGCATCATTACAAATGCAACAGCAACAAAAACGTATTTAGCCTTGAGAAAGGACATTGCACCAAATAACATTATAATTGATACACAACAAAACATTGGAAGCATAAAGGGTAAAAAAAATAAAAAAAACACAATGGAAGAATTTGAGAAAAATCTCAGTTTCTATAAATGAGAGTTATATACTATTTATGGCCTATTCTTTAGACTTTGTCACCACTCAACCACTGCAGTCTGTAATCAGTGTTTGTCGCTCTCAAGATCAACACCAATCATCTTTAATTATACCTCCAGCACCCACCTACACACACTGTATTAGTAAGAAGTGACTCCTCCGCTGCCCTGCGCCCTCTACAGTCCATAACAGTCATTTACATTAGTGCCGCTCCGCTCTCCAAACTTTCAGCTCGATACCAGACTCTCTTTCTGTGATCGCTAAAGTGCTTTGCCCGCCGTCGCGTCTGATGTAGCTTTGTTTGGAACATAACTGCCTTTAGCAAAGTACAGCTGCTCCACAATAAAACCAGTGAGGGGGCAAATGCAAAAGCAATCATTTATGGGCACCCCAGAAGTAGTCCCTTTGGTGTCAGATGTCTAACTGTTGTCCTCGAGCGAAACTGCAAAACACAACACATATGGTAGAGAATAAAAGCATCTAAAGCCAGTATAGAACCTTCTGGTGAAGATGAACAAATTAAACTGTTTTTAGTCATTATAAGATACTGCACTGATAGCAGAAACTGCGGTAGGCTAATGAAGTACATTTTGCCCCTATACATAATCGCTTCAACATTTAGACTGCTAGGGTCATAGTGTCAGAACTTAGACAGTGTTTTGCCTTGTAACTAGGAGCTTGTGGGTTCAATTTCTGTGCTGATTAAAATACAAACTCTAAGTGGGGTTGACGTCTTCTCTTTAACTATATAATGCTTGCTTATTGTTGTTCGTATTGGAAGATTTGCATTTGTGCTTTTAGGGTTAAAAGTTCTTAATAATGCCTTACACTTGTAATGCGCTTTATCAAAGCCTCTCAAAGCGCTACACTGAAGTCATTATTCGTTCATGCCATACTTGGTGATGGTAAGCTACTATTGTAGCCACAGCTCCCCTGGGGTAGACTGACGGAAGCGAGGCTGCCAGTTTGCGCCATCGGCCCCTCCGACCACCACCGATCATTCACGCACACACTACTTTCATACTAGGCAATGTGGGTGAAGTGTCTTGCCTAAGGACACAACGACAGAACTTGGTCCGAGCTGGACTCGATCCTCCGACCTTCGGGTTGGGAGACCAATGCTCTAACCACTGAGCCACTGTCGCCCACTTATCTAATTTGTACAAGAACTATACAGAATAAGGTAAGAAAAAGTCCAAATAAGCAGGCTGTAGAATTTGCTAAATCAGCTGGATCAATACAAGCATTTCTTTCTGGCAAGTCTTTGGTTTCTCTTATGGTTTCCCTGTATTTTTGTAACTCACATCTGCATGCAGTTGCTGATTTCGAAAGGTTGTCGACCTGGCTCAAACAAACCTCCGTGTTCATCCTCTGGGTAAAACAGCTTCTGAAATCGACAAGAAAATACCGTTTGAAGTCTTCTTTGAAAAGTGGGAGCGTTTGACGTGGATGCCCTCGTCTTTGGAAAACAGCTATGACCTGCTACAACGCTCTAGATAATACCTTTCTTTAATTACCACGTATATGATGCAATGTGCCGTTAGATATGAGGCAAGCACATCTGCGGGTGCACACATGTAATCCCGAGCTATATTTAAGCTGGTTTGAACATTCAGGAAATTAATCCATGCAAATTTGATTAAAAGGATGTGAAAACAAGTATTTGAAGAAGAGGGATGTGGTATGGCAAGCGTGAAGATGAATAAAGGGAGCATATTAGTGTCTCTGGGTGGTGGGGAGGTCTGTGATGCTGGTGAATAGTTCTTTCTCTTGTTCATAGCAACACTGCCTTTTGGTATACATATATTACTCTCTTTGTACTTTTTTATTAGTGCAGCATCATCTCTTGACATATTTTCTACATATACCTCACAGTGGGCGCTTGTCAAATGTCTACACCCCAGGGAGTAGAGAGGATAGGCAGTCTTGGGAACACCAAAAAAGAAAGAAAAAAAAAAACAACTAAAACTGTAGCGGTAAAAGGCAAAGCTACATATAGATATAGAGATCTCCCCAGTGAGCAAAGCACCTGTTCATTAGCAGCGCCAAAATGTGTGCACACCCCAGCGGGACACTAACTAGGACACACTTCTCAGTCGGATTTGATGACAGACTCTCTTATCTGAGTATTTTTCCTGTCATAGCACTACCTTTGTGTGAACTATCCAGCGATGCCTTCCTCAGCAGTCTACACATCAGTACATGGATCTACATGACGGCTACTGATGTGATACGTCGCTTTAATGTCAGGACTGGGCTTATGTTCTTTCTACAAGGAATCGTGTGCTCGTCAGGTATAGGACAACAGGACTAGAACACTTTTTGATAACGCTCGGAACAACTAATCATTTTCTATTCTTAAAGGGCCCATATTAAGACATTTTCTGATCTATAATAATGTTTCCTCTTCACAAACATACCTGGAGTGTTTTGTTTCATTCACACATGTTTAATGCGCAAACTCTGTATATTTAGGCTGAGTTCTCTCAAACAGAAAACACTCTGTTCCACCTTGTGATGTCATGTGGTAATACAGGAAGTGCTTCACTGTGTTTTTAAACTGCATACACCTTCAGTAGAATAATCTGGATAACTTCAGTCCTACAATTTCTAAACTCTTTTAAACAAAGAAAGGAGTCATTTGAAAACTACCACTTCATGACATCACAAGGTGGACTAGAACATTTTGCACCTTGGTGAATGTAGACAGCAACATGAAAAGGAGGGATCCTGTTCAAAAATTCTGAAAGCAAGACTTTCAGAGATGAGTCAGAAATCCATGCAATCTGTAGAGGCAACAGCGCTCCCTGGAAGAAGGCATGATTTTTAAGATGCTTTTTTCTACAATATTAATACCTATAATTAGATAAATAGATAAAAATGGTGTGGCGTTTAATACTATCTACTGTGAACATTCCAGGGTCCACATCCCAAATAACCCACCAGATAAATTAGATAGTGCAACTTTAAATTCCCGTCCAACTGCACAACTGTTTTGATTTCACCTACTGAATATTACATGCCGTCTCTAGTTCCAGGTATTTACAGCCTTTTTAGTTTTGAATTTCTACATGGTAACGATTGTTTTAAACATCCCCAGGCAGAAGGCTCCTGCTGTATCTAAACAGGATTTTAGAAGGAAAGAAAAGTCTTATGTATTCATAAGACAGACCTACTCACCTCAGATTGTTCTAAATTGTATTCATGTTCTCTGCGGCGCATGTTGCCGCACTGGGTTATAAGTTAAAGATTGAATTAGACTGCGCTGAAGGGAGAGAATGAAGAAGCTGATGGAGTGAGGGAAGGATGTGTTCCATTTGAGGAGAGCAGTTTTCTGTGATCACAACTCTGATAGGAATAGTGGGAAACCGCACTCAACAACAGGCCACACTGGAATACCAACGAGGGCTGCACACTGCCTCAGCTGTCTCACACACACTCACACATGCAAATACACACGTCACAGTGGTGGGCTTGCATTTTGTATCTGTCCTCTGAGTGGAGCTGTGGATTAGATTAGGTGCAGCATCTCAATCATCCAAATGTATCACTGTTGTTGTGCAAACAATGAATCCATGAAAAGGAATGTAGAGAAATTCTTGATATGTTAGAATGTTGTTTTGTCAAAGGGCAATGGCGATATATAAAATACAACAGCACAGACTCGCAGCTTGTCCAATTAGGTTGATTAAATATCTCCAATCAAAACCACTGAATTTCCCCTATTCAACATTCCTTTCCTCCGCCCCATCCCATCTTTAATAAACCACTCCATTACTTCTTAAAAGTCACATGCTGAACCAGACCTCAATAAATGCAAATGAGCCGACCATAACAATTCAGTGAGTGGTCAGAGAGCACTTTCATTTCTATATTCTTTATTATCCATGCCCAAAAGTCCAAGCTTATAAAAAAGAAGAAGAAGAAAAAAAATCAGACCTTCCCAGAATACTGGCCTGTGTGGTTGTCCTTCTGTCCTACAGTTGTTGCCAGACCAGCTGCTGATCTGTGCCTTGGTGGTTTCCTTGGCCATTCTTATGTCTGCTGGAAGCATGATCTAAAGACTTTTCAAAGAGAAGGGCAGTGTTGTATAGACATGTTGTTTGCTCTGGTTTCAAAAACATGTTGGAAATATGTTTACAAAGAGAAGAGGATATGAGGTCCTCAGGTCAACCTCAAGACGTCTGTTTGGTCAGACACAGTCAGACAGTATTGTGTGGAATAGTGACAGTGCTCATGTAGTTTCTCTGTGCGCAAAGTAAGCTCTCCTATAGAATACTGTCTGTCTCCTGGAATCTCCCCCGAGCTCTGGAGATTATGTTTAGACAGAAAATCTACTGACATCACCCCATGCTACCGCAGGAGATAGCCATACACTAAGCATTTGTGTCTTTAGAAACACCAAAGCTAGAGAAACAAACAAACAAACAAAAAAAAGGGGACTTTAACTTCTATGTTTGTTTTTTGGGTGTAAGGGTATTTTGATGAAACAAAGCAAAGTATATTCCTCTTCTTAACTACAGCACTCCCTCTGATATTGTGCCAAAACCAATGGTCCTGAGAAAAGTGTTTCCTCCATTGCTGTCTTTGAAACTCAAAACTTGTATGTACTATGTACTGCATTTAGATGCCAGTCTGGTGCTTCTGACAGCGTCCCGCTATAGTGTGCATGGGTAAAACTATAATCGTATTGAAGACAAAGGCATCAAGGCCGCCACGGTTATAAATATTCTAATGGGACGTGTTACTTTTATTTTTTGCTACTTTGGACGATGATAAATGATACGTGGTGCTGTGTTTTTTGGTGTGAGTGTATTTGCATGTAACAAGAGCCCATCTGTTGTTGTGTATGCTGATATGGCATCTGTATCTGTGGGGAGCTGACTAGCACATTAGGAAATAGCACACACACATTCTCACACAGCGGACAGCTAACAGTTCATTTGACACTGTAATTACAGCCAGTGATCACGGATCCATTCATCTGCCTCCTCCTCGGGGCGTCCGCTGACCTCCAACAATATCACTAAGAGGGATGAGCCCAGGCTGGACACGGGACAGGCCACAGAACATGGGGGCTGCAGGGGAACTCATAAACTAAATTGATATATTAATTTTTAAAAAAAAACCATTTAAGAGAATACGTTTTGCATATGTATGCCTTTTTATTAGACCCATATTACATCTCAATGGACTAGCGTCACTTTGCTTCACTCTTTGCTGTACATTTTCTGTCCCTTTTCCACTTCTGGGGCCAGGGGTGTATTTTTATAAAAAATGACTCATTTAAGAACCTATGTTTGCCTATATTTGTATAAAACACAGCCAGGCAATTCACCTTCTCCCCCCCTCCCTGACTCTGACCTTACCTGCTGCTTCACCGTTACATCATTAGGGTGAGTTATGTGCCATTATTTCAGTGCCGCTGCTGCTCTCCGGGAAATCCACACGTACACATCACTGAACACAAGCAAACATGGCTGCTCAATGAACGTAGCATGCACAAGTCATGTACAGTCTGAAGAAAACATCAGTAAGAGAGAAGATTAGGTTTTGCGTTAAGTCCTGTCTGATATTTGTCTTTTACCACTTTTTCCACAAACTTGTTCTGTCCCTTTTATTTGAAAGGTGTTGGTTAAATGTGTGGTGTTATTTACTGTAAGTCAGGGACCTATGTCAATAATAAAGTGTCTTCTTTCCCTGTTAAACAAAAAAAAGTCCCAAAACACATTTGAGCTTACAACTTGTGCTGCACCTGCTTGTGTGCTGATTGTATCTGATTGTATCTGTCAGCCATAAATACGAACACAGTGAGTGGTTTAGTTACTTTAGTTAGTGGTTTTCAAATCTTCGTAAAACGTAATTTTACAGGGTCACTTGTTTCCCATGTCACCTAATCAGACATGCTAATATTCTCTCCTTCAGGCTTCACAGATGTTCTGAGCTTTTGTATACCCATTTACACTTTTTGTGCTCATTATGATTTTCTGCTGTGATTTCAGTACCTGACGCTAACAGAACAAATGCGTTTCCAAATTTAGAAAAGACTAAATGCAGACGTTTGTGTTAACGCAGCTCAAACCGCCTCTGCCTCTCTGCAGCTGCTGTAACACATACACCCAGTTCGTCAGTGTTTCCATACTTGTTATCACTGTATGCATATTTTGTATTGTTGCTTAGCATGACATGGTCTACTGGGATCATCATAGCAGATACACCATTATGCATTTAGGCCAGAGAAATAGTATGTCTGAAATAGAGGACTTTAGAGGTACCCAGTATGTAACTCACTGTAATGAGTTGGATGTTCTTGGTACATTAGTTGAATAAACTATAGTTCTAGATGTAGGAAAACATTAATTTTTTTTCCTTATCATTTAATAATAATACTGCAGTTGTATTGAATGATGAATGCCATGCTATGTATTGTAAAGCCTCTTAAAGCCTCATGAATATATAATAATGATAATTATTAAGTAGAAATTCTAGTAGTGTCCTTTTTTGGGGCTGACTACCCAGTATCAACCTGCAGGACCGATCAGAATCTTTGTTCTTATCTTATCCCTGCCTGTAACCCTGTCCTTTAGTTTCAGCTGGACTTCTTTTGCACTCTTTAAGTATTCATTAAACTGAAGCAGAAGTTTTTGGGCAGCAGGGCCGCTAATTGTAAGCTCCCGCCTCTTTAGCGCGGTTGATGAAGATTGCTGTCTCCCCCCTGCCCACAGTTTCTCTCTGAAATGGAACAAAAACAACAGGGAAGAAAGCCCACTTCCCTAACACACTCTCTCTTATCTCTTCCCCATCTCGCTCCATCTCAATTACTTGTCTCTACATAAACTCTGTCCAAATGGGTTTGCGGTGCTTGGCTGACACACATGGCTGAGGCCCATCCTGATGTAGTTTCTCTCACGCTGATTGAGCAGTTTGGAGCCCGCAGTCTGTCGAAAACTCAACAAAATTCACTCTAAATAGCCCACCACAGCCTGCCAGCCCTCCCCTCGGGAACAGCTCTTAGTTACACATTGTAGGGAAGGTCCTCTCACCAGAAGCTCAAGTGTACTATGTCCAACTGTCCACCTCCTTCCCTGATTTCCAGAAGGCATTTCACGCTGCCAAATGGTCATCCATACAAGACATTTGGTTTGTGTGTAGCAGTCCAACGCATGCTGGTACATCATGTTACGACCCAGCTTCCAATCATCACTAAAGGCATGCACATGGGTAAATCTGAATGTTCTAAAAGAAAATGTGTAATTAGGCCATTGTCTTTGTTTCCCTGTGCCGAGCTTTGACCAAGCCAGTCTTCAACCCCAAAGCACAGAGATTTTGATTGGCAGTTCACCAGTTATAACATTGTAATCAGATATAAGATATGCATGTACACGCTGAGGGCCACAGACCGCAGAGGGTAGAACGCGCAGAGAGGATAAGGACAGAGGAGGAGGTAAAAAAACAGCCTGAGTGCTCTTACTGTACCTGTCTTTCTGCAAGATGGACGGATGAAATTAGAGCCCTCTTTAAGTGAGCAGGAAGCCTACATTTCTCTTCTGTCAGACCGGATAGCAACCCTCCACACTCAACCCCCTGCACTACCCACAATGCACTCCTTTAATAAAATGTGCCTGGCTGGAGAAGTCGCTTTTTAGACTTAAGAATATGCTTCATCTGCAACATACTTTCCCGTGATGATTTTGCGCTTAATGCTTACTATTAGTCTGTGATACAACCACTGCTACATTTGTCAACACGGCTTTTGCTCTCGGATGGATTTTTGGTTGCCTCTTTGGAGCTCTTTAATAATCCCACCCGTAAGGCCCAGTGCACAAGAAAAAAGGAATGGAAATTGAATTAAAGAAGGAGCCTCTTCACCTGGATTAGTCTATTTTCCTGAGCCTGTGTTCTCTCATGCCTGACGCTATCCTCCCCGCCTGCGACCAAAACTGCCTCCCATTTGCATTTTCACTTGAATATATTTCCCCTAAATTCCAAACGCTTCAAAAAGGAGGGATCCCTTCTTTGCATTTGTTTATTTTAGTTCAAAGTGTTTCTCTGCTAATGCCCAGGAAGCTTGCAGGAAATTGAAGTATAGTCAAAAACATGATAGATAAAAATGAGGAGAGGGACTTTGATGTTATTTTTGCAGAGTAAAGTCAGAGCAGTGGAGCAGCTTTAGCCCATAGGTGAACTGCAGCAGAAAACTGATAGTGTCAAAATATCAGTCTGAGCTCAAGAGCCATGTATTAAAAACAATATGTTTTCAGCTAAAATAACTAACATGAACTCTGCATATTCACTGCAGTATTTTCTCAAGTTCCCACCAATGTTTTGTGGTTAATTTTGGATTTGCATTTGCAGGAAAGAAACCTAAAAGTAACGAGAGATCTCTTGTTGACTCTCTGAATGTGAAGGCTTAACTGTGGTAACCTATAACCTATATTTTAAATGAACCGCAACATACCAGTTGTTAGCTCAGATCTGCGCTGTCAGCACATCTCATTGCTCTGTACCGTGTGTACTGACCTCAGGATGTTTGGGGCTTTGTGTGCTGTGTGGACCATAGATTTAGAGTGACATCAGGACTGTAGCTGGCGGTTCTTCAGGTTAGCGCAGCAGGCGACAGACAGAGACAGGGCTAAAACACAGAAGGGGCAAAGGTGCATTCGTACAGGGAGATGGATGGACTGTGACACCCTTAGGTCCCACTGTAGGGATGTACGCATAATGTGAATGATGTGATTTTCAAGTCTGCAGTGTTGAAGTTGCAATGTTAACTGCCTTTGAATGGTTATCTTTCTCTGGGTCACTCAGGTGTATGTGAATATTCATAAATACCCTTCATAAACATATCTGAATGTGTCATACAATGCCTAAGGGGTCTATTATGCAAAGCAGGTAAAATGCCTGCTCACTGTTACCAGCAGAGGGACTGGAGTGAAGCAGAAATAGGCTACTAAATAAGATACGATATACTTTGTTGTGAATTTTGAGTGCAGAAATAACTGAGTGCTATAAAGGTAAATGGACTCTACAAACTGGGGAGAGCTTCCTTATATGTACATTATAGCATACATAAACATTTAGCATACTGTGAAACCTTTAGTATATATTCAGCTATTCAGTATACATTTCTTCCTAATGCAGCAAGGCAATTACGTGTATTACTTGTATGAGCCTAGCACACACACACACACACACTCACTTGAGATTGTTAAATTGGAGATTTAATTTGGAGCCCGCAGCTCTTCCTGCTGGCACATGCTCATTCGTGTAACCATAAAGGCCAAAGTGTGCGTGTTTTATTAATGAAAGACATGGAGCACACATGTCTCAGGGGCAGTCTCATGGGCGAGCAATTAGACTACAGCCACAACCATAATTGTAGCTAAACAAACCCTGTTTTATTAGACCATGTACTTTAAGCTCAGTTTAACTTTAAGCTTGTTATTATTGTGTCCTTTGTGAATTCATATTTCTGTTCATGAAATAGCATATTAAAAATGATGAACAGGTACAGCCTACTGCGTCACATTTCTGCGATCCTTAGAGACTGAAACTTAAACCATTGTTTTGGTCTTTGTATTTTCATGATTTGAATTTGCTTCCCTCTTTAAATCAAAACACGTGACAAACCTCTGTGTGCTTGTTGAATGACTAAATTAAATGTACTGCAGATAGATCCCAGAAAAACTGTTATTTTTGTTAAATGTGGCTCCCTTCATCACAGTCATGCCAATAATAAGATTGTATTTATTTGTTACGGATGATAACAAAGCTGCCTGGAAGATAATGAGTTTAATAAAACTTTACCAAACTTCAGAAAGAATGAAGGAAAGTACGTTTAGTCTTAGATATGATTAGTTTTGTGCTTGTGGCATCCCATGGAGTCACTCTTACTCTGGACTTATAAAATGGTAGTATTCATATCATTCCAGTATCATCAGTTACAGAAGGATACCGAGCTCGTGAAGGGTCTGCCTTGATCTAATTCTCATTGTCATGATCTATTTTTCCTTGAACTTCTCACATAATTCTTGTTCCTGCTTCATGTCTGTTCTTTCTTTTCTCTCCTTGTATCAGACATTATGTTCTGATTCTATTCATGCTGAGATCGTGAATAGCAGAGAAAAGACAGCTCACCGTATGCAGCCCAGTGACCTTCATAACACTGCATGTCAGAAGGATAGTCATCTGTCTAATCTCCCCATAAGATCAATGCAACACAAAGGTACTTGCAACAGAGAGAAAACTGAATCATTCATTGAAATCATTTTAGGCCTGGAGTATGTGAGTAAGCTGATCTCATTTCAGAGACTGGTTCATTTGTTTTGGCTGTTACTTGTGGTGTGTTGCTGTGTTGGTCACTTCTAAAGTTTCCAATGAATACAGTTATTCACCTGATATCATATACTGCAAAGTGAATACTGGATTTTTCCCAAATTACAGTGCAATTGCCCCAACTTCTCTGAGATGTGTTCTTGCCATTTTCTTAACTATGCACTGTGTAACTTCTCTGGTGTAGGGTCTCCAACCTGCCACTCTCCTGCAAAGCCTGTAATGTCTCACAGTATGGCATAAAGCATTTATTCAATTAGAGGTCTTTTTATTACTATAAATATTCATTCGTACTATCAGTGGGGTGTCTCTCCACAGTTCCGACCTGCAACTTGGCCTTGTGGTGCCTCCAAGTTTAGCAGTGTGTGGAACAATGCCATACTCATACTGTGAAACATTCCAGGCAAAGCAATCCATCTCCAGGGAGACAAGCAGACTGCCGACATGCCACCAGAAAAGTTGCACCGCACAGTTCACCTTTAATTAAGTGGTACTGTAGTTTGAATTTTGGTTTCAACATCGGTTACTTTACGTACATAGTTGATAGATACACTTTTTTGTTCGTTGGAAACTCACACAAAAGCGAGACAACCAGAAGAAGAATTGGCATGCTGATTTATTATGTACCCTTAAAATGATCATATCCCTCAAAAGGATACATTTCTCATCCAAAACATAAAGTATATTTCAACCTCCACACAACCAAGGCAATATCTTTAGCGGCTAATTGCTCCAATGAGTGATGTAAAACGTAAAGCCTTCTCATTTTCCACTCCGAGGATAGAATCTCAGGGAGTGGAAGGCTCCTTGAATATTAATGTATTTCCTCTACATTTTTCTTTTTGCTGGACCAGTGGGATCTCCAACACGGCTCAAACGCCCATGAGATGTCTATCCAGCTTTAGCTCACTCCAACACACACACACTCACACACACACACATACACACATACAGTGAGTACAGAGTAGAGATAGCAGCAGAGCTGATCAGCAGTGTGTGGAGCGGGGAGGCCATTCCAATGGGACTAATTAAAGGGATGGAACAGACTGCACTGCTCATCGGAGACCACCAGCCTTCCTCCAACTCGCTCCTCTCTCCAAGTCCGTTATCCAAACCTACATCATCCGGGGTTACACCATCCAACACTGTGATCCAAGAGTGATTCAAACCGGTGCAAATGATCAGAAAAAGTGTAGGATGAAGAAAAAAAGAGTTCTTATTCCCAAGGTGAAATAGAGCAGCGTTTAGTCACTGGCCAGAGCGGTCTGAGGGAGTTTTTTCTCTAAAGCCCCTGTGTAATTGTCTGAAGCTGAGTCATGTTTTGATTGGGGTTTCCTGCTCAACTTGTGTATGTGAGGGATGTTAATGGTAAATCAATGGAAAGATTATTTTCACATTTTGGCGCCCACATATCACTAAACGATATCTGAAATCACATAGAGTCCATAAAACAGATTCAGTATTATACTTCTGGCTGATAACTTGTCGAGTAATATAAACCTTAGCCTAAACCCTAATCTTAACCTGTTTTAACCCATATCCTAACTTTAAATCCTGCTGATCTAATAATATCATGCAGACCTGATATTTTTCTCCATGTACACGGCAGGTCCGCATGATGTAAGTCTGTATTCAGATTTTAGTCCCCACAGTCTTATAAATACCTGTCTGAGTTATGTAGTCATGGTGCATTATGGACAGTTGCAGTGCATGAAAAGTCTATCTATGGTTTTAAGAAAGCAGATTTAGGACAACTGACATTGCAAGTAACAATTTAAAGCAAAACACTGTATCTTTATTTTAAAATGATTATGAAATATGTGTCAATCTCATCCATATCTTTGACAGCCCGTCACTTCCTCTCTTTAGCAGAGTTTGAGAGCTGTTGTTTGTCACCTTCCCGCCCCCTCTCCTCATTGGCGACTCGTGCTAATTCCAGTGATCTCACCCACATAGATGTGCAGCAGCAGGCAGACCACACAGGCGACCATAATGAAGTGCACTGCATCATCACAAACACCAGGTCCAGTTTAAATGAGACACAGAAGAGCCACTGTCTGCGCTCTGCCTTTCCTAATTATTCACTAGCATTCGAGCATATGGACTCAGTAATGAAGGCAGGAAGTCAATGAAAGAACACCAAAATAACATTGTGTGCTATGCTAACTAAACTATGTATAACTTGCCATGAGCAGAGACGAGACTTGGACCAACAGGAGAGAAATGTTCTTTACCCATTCACCCACACACATTTAGGACTATGTACACATTATCGTCAAAATACAAAATTAGTCCATGACTTACAGTGTTTTGTGTCCATAATGAAGCAGGTGATGATGATATAGTGATGAACAGTTAAATGAAATACTAGTGCTCTTCTTAGATGGGCTGTGCCTGGTTTTTGCTGTCTTATGATGTGAAAAACAGAATTTATTCATTTTAAACTTTTTGCATCTGTCCAAACCCATTCCACATTTTCCTAATGCATTCCTAGGATTCAAATTATTCACCACAGCGAGTTTATAAGAGACCAGAGAGGAGTTTGGGCTCCATGCCACTGCTAACAATAGCCTTTATAACAAGACCCAGACAGCACACAGCGGTCTTATATTGACCCTAAGAGCTGCTATTTACAAATTTGACTTTATTACATGAAATAAATCCAATAGAGTGAAAGTACTTGCAGTATATCAAAGATAGATAAGACTTCAATTTCTATTCAGTTTGTAGTATAAGCAAATGTCGATTTCATTCCTCATTTGCTGTCATAAAATCTCAAAATAAATTAATTGTAGAGCATTGTGAGAGCCATGATGGTGGAAAAGTGCTATATAAAAAATATGTGATCATTTACCAATATGTGGCCATTTAAAAGTGAACAAAACCATTTTATGTTTTCTAAGTGTTTGTGTAATTCCTTGTTAGTATTATAATGTAACTGTCCAGTATTGGCTGTTCATATTTGGCCCTGCTGTTAGCCCCTGTTCTTAAAATGCTTCACCACAGATACACGGATGAGTCACGCTCACAGCTCCAAACTCTGGGTTCAGCTCTCACACCATTCATGGCACAACAGCCTAGCACAATGATCCGCCATTAACACGTTCACATATTCACTAGCAGATGCAAGAACATATGAATAATCCAGACTCACAGGAAAGTCACCTTGGCACCATATTGAACTCTGAGTTAGTTCTTTTTAGTTTTGTAGTAAAATGCATTTTATTAATTCAACCTTTGTTTATCCGAATATGACAATGGGGAACCAATTCTCAGTTACAACAAAAACCTGCAAACAGTTGTTACAGCACTACAAAGGCCATCTCAAGAATATTTTCAGATGACAAATAATTATGATTAGTTTGGAAGCAAAAATGTGATGGTTTGTTTCTCTATTGTATCTACTTCTTCCTCTTGTGTATTTACAGGTCCCAGCTTCCTGTTTATTGACTCAAGTCATTTTCAGTCAAAAAAGTTAATTTAAAGAGTTAATTATTATGGCAATGGTGTTCATTTTGAGTCCCTTTGAAACCCATGGCTTTATGCTTTATGTTGATTGTCTTTTCATTTTTGGTTTTAATCTGTATAAATTGTTCCATCTTAAACTTGGGATACCTTAATTTGTTTTTGACACTGATAATGAACAAAACTCAGCATAGTTTTCACGAGCTCACCATCTCAACTGCAGAGCATCATCTCTTTTCATATTGTAAGAACACATTGTACAAACCACTAGTGCACATCCTTGGCTTCAGCTGACTCTCACTCATAAAAACGGAGGTTAGGAAATGTTGATAACACAATATTGAAAGTGAGGAAATCCATGTGTTTGTGCTGCTGGCGTCCTTCAGGTGTGCGCTGTGTACATAGTCGTATATAGGGGCTCAGAGCAATCCTCTGTGTGGGGAAAAACATTTGCGTTGTTTGCTGTTTATGTTCTACTGAGCGTTCTGAATGCTAAGTGCTGCCCGTGCTGACGCTAACAGCTGTCTTCATACGGCACAAACACATGTATGGAGATCGGATTTACCATGTTAGAGGTTTGCTCAGCGCTGAAGCAATAATCTCTGAATTTGAGACTGGCTTGTGTAATTGTCATAGTGTATAACGAGGCTCTGCTATGTTTGCTTTGAGTGCCTGTTTTGGCCACTATAGCCAAGGTGATTTACATGTAAATGACATGCAGAATTATGAATGTAGTTTTGTTTTATATATATGTTGCAAACTGGCAATTTGGGTTGGTGCTATCAAATCTCAAAGACTGCAATATCATGCTATTGAAAAAGACATACATTAGTTTAGCTGTCTTTTCTCTTAGATTTGTTTATAGAATCCTGCATTTTAAACATGAATTGCGAATCTCTTTTTCTTAAAGCATGGCCTAAACCTTGGTATACTGTTTGGTGTTCTCTTTGTTGGAGTCCTATGCAAAATGCTGTTCGGGGACCTATATTTGTGACACTGGAGTAAACCACTAAACTCTACAGCATGGTGGCTACAGTATGTACTCTTCCATAAACCTGCCCCAATCTATTGTGTTATATAACTTACACAGTACTTTTTGTTAAGTTGTGCACATGTTAAAAAAATATTCAAAATAGAGTAGGTAGGTAGGTAATTCTTAAGTGAGCAATTATATGGAAAATAGCAAGAGTAGCTGAAAGAAGTCATCCATCCATCAAGTGAGAACTAAATCAATGATGACATTGTGACAGATTTAATGGACCATGTTTAATCAAAAGCCACTTGAGATGCACACTCACTAGAATAGTTGCCTAACTCCATCTCGCATGTGAAGGCAAATGATGGTAAAGTGTAGTACTCAAACCACAGCAGCATCTCCCGTCACATCCATCACAGCTAAAGTAAATGTTTGCCATTTCTAACCCAGTGTTCTTCCCTGTGCTGTTGCAGAATGCGGGAGCGATGCATTTGTGGAGTGGGTTTGTGGAGCCTGCTGTTGTCCCTGTGCCTGGCGTCTCTCACACATGCTCACCGAAGCCACACGGGTGAGTCCTTTGTCCACACACACATGTTGGGTTTCCATGTAGTTTTGGGGATAATATAGTGGCAAGTCCTGAATGATATATGTTTTATATGGAAAGATATTAGCCTGGCCACCAATTTCTTCATCGAACCCTGAGCCAGAGTCAGACAGTACAATGAGATTTGTTTGTTTGAGTGATGCACGTGAAACAAAAGAGCTCATTGGTCATCTATCATTCTGAACAAAATAAAACGTTTAATGCTTGAGTTTATACTTCACTCAGAGAAATCTTCTTTTTCTGTCGAGAATGCCCATCAGAACTCAGGCAGAACCAGACTTACTTCTTGTAAAGTATTGGAGAAGTGTGTATTTTTATTACAACTTTAAATCATGTTTTTAATCTAATAATAAAGGATTTATATCATGCAGACCTGATATTTTTGCCCGTACAAAAGGCAGGTCCCCATGATGTAGGTCTATATACAGATTTCAGTCCCCACAATCTTATAAATACCTGTCTTCACACACACACATACACACACCTTATCTCCCTCACATTACCACCACAGCAACCACACAGCCCATTTCTGCTCTCTTGTTGGAGTGAATAGGTCCCGCTGTACCCTGGGGAACAACAAGGTCACGCTCACAATGAAATAGGAGACCACAAAGAGAAAAGAACACACACAAAAGTTCTCTAATAAAAGGAAGAGCCCGACAAGGAATCCAACAGAAAAATATATCTGCTTAGTTCAAGGGACTCGAAAAAGGTGTGGCCACTCCCCCTCTAAAACGCGGTGAGACGGTGAGCAGAGAGCCTGGTGGATTAGATGTCCCTGGTTGCACGATCCACCTCCTGTGAGCACTGCGTCAGATTGAGCCCGGCGGTCCTGCAGTACAGTTTCCAGTTCATTTCTTTCTTGAGGTTGGTTATCCTAGCTCCCTGGTTCACACAGATCACCTGTGCGTGACACCCAAAATGACCAACCTCTGGGAGAAAGGCTAATAGAGAGCACATTGTCCCGGCTAGCTTAAGTTTGAGTTTTAGTAACAGCGTGAGAGAGGAGATTCGTTTTGAGAATGGGGCTATCAATATGACCCAATGAACATATTTATTTAGGCTTCAAGATTAGTGCTCTAAGCAGTAAAGGTGCAGGTCCGAGCTGCTGTGTCAGGGCTCGGAATATAGTGAGCAATAAAAAGTATTAAAGCATTAGATGGGTTTTATGGCGAACTGAATGGCGTCTCTGTGCTGGCAGTGAGGAATTATCTCTCCTTTCACCAATTTTACAACACGGATTTTACGGTCCAGAATGTGTTTTTGAGCAGTGCTGACCTTTGGCGTTACGCTTTAAAAGCCGTCATATAACTTGATTATATTACCAATTAACGCTATAAGCTATGCAATGATTATCTTTTAAAGCAGCAATAATTTATTTTTCAGTGACCATTTTCCCCTCAAATGACCTTAAATTCAAATTGTGGCTAACCTTAGATCTCTAGAGAAAATGCAACCCTGTGTAATCTTGTTATGTCTATTTAAAGCATGCATGATTGTTTTATTTTCATATGGTTCCTATCAATACCGTAAGTACAAACTCAGTTATGTTCTTGGTTTTCAGTCAAATTAAAAACTAAATGTATCATCTGAATTATGTACAGCAGAATGGATTTTATTTTATGTCTTGCCAAAACACTTTCTTAAATGCTAAATACTCACACTAGTAAAACATCCCATAAAACGCAATTTAAACGGCTGTCATTTCCAGCAGATTAAAGTTTAATGCATTCACCATAGCTCTTACATATTTTATCCAGATTTATGTCAGTTTAAATGTTAATGCTGGCAAATTGCATTTTTTTTTATTGACAGAAAAAAATCACTTTTTTTAAATACACGACTGTGCAAATGTCCATCACTGCTCTAGTGGTAAAATATCAAAGTCAACATGTGACTAACAGTGAACACAGAGCTGACAAAAAGCCGACTCGATGGGCGATGACAAAAATGACCCAAGGATACATGTGAGCAGTGATGTTGGAGGAGTATACTTTGTTCTGACGGTTTTGATAGATTGGAAATGCTAAGTTTCCCCTTTGGCTCTTTATGCCATGATATACTAGCATGCACCAGCTGCCCTTCCTGTGAACCAGATGCCTTTGTTTGCTGCTGTTTTGCTAACATCAGTTTGCTAAAGATTTTTTCTATTTCTATTTATTTTCTTTTTATGTATCGCATGAGGTAGTGCTGTGCTACCCAACATCTGCCGTGCACATTTTTCCTCTCTTTCCCCCCATTACAGCTGGGTGACAGGGAGATGATGACTGACGAGCCAGAGTCATTTCTTCTTGAACTTCTGGAACAAATACAATATTTCAAAGTGATATTGTAGGAGTCTTTTGATTGTTCAGGCGGAAATGGAAAAACCTTGTGTTGTTATCAGGGTTTTAAAAGTACAAGGTTGTAGCTGCAGGTTAATTTGGTGTTGTTACTGCTAAGTGTGTAAGTGCACTAGCTTCTGGTATCATTTTTTGACAAGTATTTTTCTATTATATAAATTGAGAAATGGTTAAAGCAAAGCATGCTGGAAAAGGAAGAAGCTGAGGTGATGGGCTTATGTCTTATGAATCACATAGCAGTCTATTAAAATGCTCAATAGGCCCATATTACACTGTTTTATGATCTATGTTATAATGTTGTTTCCACATCACAAACACACCTGGAGTTGTGCTTTATTTCATTCACACATGTTTAACACAGAAACCCTGCATGCTCTTCTTTTCTGTTTGAGTTCTTCTCTCACCTTATGATGTCATGTGGTAATACAGGAAGTGCTCCACTCCATACACTTTCACCAGAATAATTTAGATAATTTCAGCCCTGGAATTGCCAATCTCTACTAAATTAAAGGTAAAAGATAGCCATTAACTTGAAAACTACCGCTTCATAACATCACAAGGTAGAAGAGTACATTTTGAGCTTTGGAGATGTAGACAGACCAAAAAATAAAGGGTTGCTCAGATATGTCCAAATGAAACAAAACACAACTCCAGATATGTTTTTGAGGATGTAACATTATAACATGGCTAAAAGCTCACATTAGCCACTTTAAGACCTTTATGTAGCACATAGTAAAACAAGATAAGGAGTTTGGTAGCATATTACAGTGTACTTGGATTGTCTCCTGGGAGTGTGCTCTGTGCAGTTTTATGTGAGTGCTCATGCATGCCTTGTTAGTGGCTGATTGATTGCAAAACGGGTTGTAATCAGGGAGTAACAGCATTATCCAGGTATTACTTGTTTGAGAGAAAACACACTCTGGCTAATCAGGTAATTGCTGATTACCATGGCAAAGGTCAGAGCAAGGCGTCCGCTTCACATGTAACACGCAGCAGTTTGTACCGTGTCATGAAGGCTAATGCAAATGTGGGAGCCAAGTAGTGATTCCTGAAGGTTAAGTTTGTTCTCGTTAAAATCGTAGCTGTTTGATCTGACAGATGGGATTGCGCTTTCATCCTCCTCAACATTTCAAAAGCCACATCACAAACTGACTTGTTGCTACAAACACTTTATTTTTGCCTCATTCATAAATTGTAATAAATCATTTTCAGAGTCATGTTGTTAAGAGGAAATTAGTAAAATAGAAGAGCAATGACATATGGTCGAACCTGTAGGAGGCGCATACTTCAGGTGTAGAAGTACGACTCTTATGCATTTTTTTTTTCCCTGTTGTATTAAATGAAGGAATAAATATGCTATAATAATTTTTGGGCTATTAGACCCCAGATGGAATGATGAGGTAAGTGTGCAGAGTGCAGAACTAAGTGGTAGGAGTCTTTATTACACTATTGTTTAAAGTTTAGTATTTAGCATGCAGAAATCTCCATTGGTTTAACATTAGGCTAACTGAAAATTTGCCTGTGACAACACAATCCCGAGCTCTAGGGATTGTGAGCAGTCTAACATGAAATGAAATCTATTGCAACCCCCTCCATATACAGGGTTGGAACCTGTAAAATATGATCAACTGAGGTCCAAATATCATTGTTTTTCCATGAAGCAATTTCAACCTAATAACATGCATCTTATTAAACATGAGAATAGCTCAATATTTACGAAACAATAAAACTTAATCCGTTGCTGTGCACAATGGGAGTGTCTCCTAGCAACAGGGCTCTCATGGTTCAACTGTTGGAAAGGGATTGTTGGCTAAGTTTTAAATGCAGTACACACCTTTAGCTATCGATTAGAAGTCTGTGTTTTCTGATTTCAGCTAATTTTTGAATACGTAGCTTGAAGCATGTTTAAACCAGCTCCTTGTGCACAAAGCCCCATATATCGTCCTATCATCTTTCTGCCTCTTCCTTTACAGCACTGATCCTTATCTGTCAGAAAGGTGGAAGGCCAAAACAGAAAAAAATGTGTCTCTAGCCTTCTGTGGATCTCTTACTGTAACATCATCCATCCTACTGTCTTTTTCTCTCATTCACATGCTTTCTAATACCCATCATGGCCGAGCTGTGCAGAAATTACAGCCTTTGTGTCCAGAACATAGAGCTCCTATTTCTGAAAAGATGTCTTATTGTAGAGCACGGCCAGGCCCCAGTTAAATGTCTCAGTGGTTTTGCCAATAGACTTGGAGAAACAGCTTGCCTTAGGATTCTGAAGTAAAGTGGAACGAGCGATTATGCTGATCACTTCACCGCCCACTGTCAAGCCATTGATTCTCAGTCTATAGGACGCCATCTCCATATATCCTCACTGATTAGGGGCTACATAGAAGTTAACCTGCTTTGAAAGGCAACCTGGCACTGAAGGGGACTAGTGATGCAAGGACAAAGATATGGAGGCGCAAATGTATTCACAGCATAGTCTGGATGTTTCCTTGCACTTTTATTTCTCAATCTGTGGAACAGGAACTGTCTTGGCTTTGACCTCTGAAGGTTATGATAGGTTTGCCATGGACCCAAATAGAGTTGTCAACAAAATGAGATTGAGATGTGAATCAATACTGAAACAAACATGAAACTCATTTGAAGTATCAATAATGAAAATAGGACAAAGGACATATTTTGACCTAATGAAAAAAGCAAACAAACAAACCTCTTGTTATTTGATGTTGTAATTACATTCTATTGTTAAAAAGACATATTTTTTAAAACTATCATTCTAGTATGGAAATACTAGAATATTTAGAGCATAATTTAATTTAACTGTAAATAAAGGGTCAGACTAACTTATTTTTCCCTTCATATCTGCTCATTTTACTATGTATTATCATGAAAGGAACAAAAAAAAAAAAAAAAAAAAAAAAAAAAAAAAAGAAATGAAAATGAAGGTTTTGAGAGTCCCTGCCTTTTCTTTTGCCTGGATTAGAACTGGTCCTGATAAGAATCTGTGTTATATTTCAGTCTCAAGATAAGTTTGCCTGTGGATCATTTAACACTAAGACAAAATATGTTCTGCTGTATATACTGGGATGCCAAGATAATTCTGCTCAACACCACAGAAGACATACATGGAGTACAACAGTAGGACAGGAGTACATGGGAGAATCACACAGACACTTCCCACACCTACATACATGTTCACTTAAAGAGCCACTCTAATGTGATGTGTGGAGACAGGCTGTCTGGCCTCTTTAGGGACTACTCATGGTACAGTTACAGAATGCTCACATATGGCCTGTGAAAAATTCAGCTTGATAATAAGAAAATGGCTTTCAAACACTTTCTTTTATGTAGTTCCATACAAAGGTGAGGTCATGGGAGAAACAGGAGAGGTTTGTGGGAGGAATACACATGTAAGGATTTAACACATCAAACACAGCGGAGGGACCTTAAGCAGTGGATCTTTGGGTTAGGGCTGAGTGTATCGGTTGCTTGATTTTTGTGTAGATTAGGACACGTGCTGGGCTGTTACAGGGTAAGTGCTCTACCATAATCTATTTGCACCCAGAATATATGCATTTCTGTGTAAAATATATACCTAATACCACAGCAACTAAGCTATAATGCAGCCCAAACCAAACAATTCCTTCCCATGCTGCTGCGTGGGTGCTTTTGTTTAGCTTTAAGTGCCCAAAGGAAGTGCCAAAGGTTGAGGATTGCCTCTTATAATGTGGGCTTAGTTCATTAAATGTAACTCACATTTGTCACTTGACTTCACTTGTCTCTTTTTATAACGACAGGAGAGCGCTGTTAAATGGAAAGAAATCACATGGAAAATGTAGAGAGACAGTAAGAACGACATGCTTTGACCGTTAATTAAAGAGCTTTTCAAATCCTTGTGCGCTCCAGTGGTCTGTCTGACTTTGCCTTGCAGCGACTATGCTACCTGCTAATGCTAATGTGTCCATTTGTTCATCATTACGGTAGACAGCTATGAGCCTGACTCATTGGCTTTTTTCGCGCCACACTCCAATAGATGTTGTTGACAAATTCCAAGGAATCACATTTGCATGAAATAACCTTGACCAATCAGTGTGTCCTTGGTAACTCGCATGTTGTTTTACCCATGATGCATTGCTTTATTAAGGTGCTGCGAGCTTGTGTTTGATAACCGTCTGTCGGCACCTTAGCCTTTTTATAGTAAAGGACACGTGTGATAAGAAAACTCCATTGCGTATTCAGTCGCCGTACTTGGGATATATATATTTTAATGCATGTCCATCTGTGGAAATATTGAGCAAAGCAGTAAAAAAAAAAAATGTCTTTGCAACCGGAGGGAAGTGTGTTTGTGTCTGTTATTTTGAGGCGAGTGCAGAAAATGAATATCTATGAAAGTAGAAAGGTGATGCGAGACAGCGAGATGTGCTCTGCTAGCAGGCAGTATGATTCATGACCACTGCTTGAGGAACCGGGTCGACAGATAAACAATAGCGGTCGGCGAGGCTGTGACTGGGATACTAACCAGCCGCCATCTGCTGTGCATAAATGTAGCCATGTTTAAGTCCCTCTCGCCTTCCAAAGCTAGAGGCCAAGGGGTTTAAATGAGACACGTCCTGCTCCATCTCCAAGCATCTACATCTAATAACCCTCTCATTAGCATCCAAGAAGTGCTTCAATTAAATAAATAGTTTGGAAGGAAGCCTGGAAGGTACAATTAGAGTGTGATGGATAAGCAGACAGTCATAAAAGATGAAAAATGCATTAAATTCATTGAACGGTTAAACTGGTGAGCTAATAACAACAGTGGAGAACACTATGCCTGCAGCTGTGGAAGTGCTTAATGTTTCATAATCCATTCATTAAAAGAACAGTTGTTGGTCTTGTGTTTAATGTCCTCCTGAAGTTAAGTAGAAGAGAGCATTTGTCCAGGTCATTGCACCAGACGCTGCTATTCAGGCTGATAGTTTCACCTTCATTGCCAACACTGAAAGTCTGTAATATTTGATAAGACCTCACAATAAGTAAAGGTGACATATTATGCAAAATGTACTTCTATCAGCTTTTATTATAACAGGGCTCCCTCATCTTTAGTTCACGCAAAGTTGTATCTTTTGCTTCCACCTACCTGCTATCCCTGCCTGTAGTGCTGAATTTACTTATGATTCTTTAAAAAAATCAGGTGGGTTATGGGTCTACATAAAACTATGTAGTCTAAATGAAAATCTGCTGCTAGCCACACAAAAATAGTGATGAGGTGATCAGTTCTACAATTTTGCAGTCAAGTCAATGGATGGCCCCTTGTTATTACTAAGCTTTTTTAGCAAATGAATAATCTATGTACTTTAATACATACACAATACACAAAAAGCTGAATATGACTTCTTGAGCTAATAGTCATATACAAAATAATTTAAAATAAATCATAAAATAGAATAATCAATCACCAACTTATAAACATTTTCCTAAGAGTGATTCGACAAAGCTGAGACCCATTCTCATTGAAATGAAATAGTATATTCTGTTTTAAAGAGCATTGTCCCAGTAGTAAGCCTGTCAGGCCACTGGCTCTGCTTCTGTGTGTCTGTGTGCTAATTGGTGTAAATGGAGAGTTTCCTCTGGCTGCTCAGTCAGATTACCACATTGGGGCCATCTCATTGTGTTCATTAGTGGTAATCGTTACCTGTTACCACCAGCCAGCTCCGCACACACCCCGCTTTGTACATCTGCAGGATTTCTTCAGCAAAACCAAAGCCTCTATTGACACGGTGAGATTGGTTAAGCTACTGAGTATAACCGGGCTGATAGAACTGTGCACTGGATTAACGATTTGGCACGAGAGATTCAGAGGATACGGTTAATGTATTAAAATGCCTAATTAGCCCTGCACTTATGTATTAAAGTCATTCTCTTGGCTTTATTGGATTTATCTCGGACTCTCTCTCTTCTTCTCCACTCTTCCATATTGTGCCTGTTCCCTTCTATTCCAACTTTGACTTTATTTCACAGCTATTAAAGCAGGAAATTTCAATCAAGAGGCGCAGCGTGAATTTGAGCAGAGGCAGGTGAGAGAAGAGAGAGAACTTTTATTTAATACATTCTTTCATTTCTTGTGGCCTCTCTCCACCTCTGTCCGGTACCTCCTTTCTTCCACTACTGAGCTCAACCTTGGTTCTTTATACTTTATGATTCAATTTTTAGTTTGTCCTCAAGAGGTATTTGCCTAGGCTGGTGGGTGGTGCAACAGATTTTTTTTTTTTTACCTGTGTTTTTGCACAGTGTCCTTAGTTTTAGTATGCATTGAAACAGTGTGCTGCGAATGCATGAATTTGAATTTCCAATCCGGTGCCAGTGATTCCTCTGGCTTTATTTTACATGAAAGTTCCACTGAGATGGGACTAGTCCTTTCAAGTGAAGCACACGGTGGAATGTGTATGCATCATTCTGTTTCAGTGCAGGTGGCCACAGGAGTTGCAGGGATGTGCAGGCTATGCTTGTGCATGTGCAGGTAACTTTACATTCTGTAATAACATATTTCTGAAACCATGCACAGCCATGTGCATGTGTGTTGCCTAAATCCTCATTCCACATTCATGGATGCAGCCCATTCATACTGCGGCTTCGGCATCACAAAAAAAAAAAACATGGATAGTTTGGCCATATATTAGTAATTTTGGATCAATAATTTGTTTAGCAATGAACAAAATTTAAATAAAATATATAGTAAAGTATTTTTTTATAGATACCCCCTAAAAGCATAGCATTTCTTATTTAAAAAATAAACAAAAACAAAACTTCAATGCCATGTAGGTTATAGACAATCATATCTAACCTGCAAATATCTGGCAAAAAGAAGAAAGCACCTGCTTTATGTCACTTTGACACTGTTCTTATCACTGCTCATCTCTCTGAATGTTACCATATACAATATCATCCATTATTTACTGCTTTGCGCACATCAAAGTGGTTGGTCTTGTCTCAGTGGGGTGTTTTTGCCCTACTTTCCTCTGTTTTTATACAACACACAGATTCTGAAATCTCAAATTGATTCAAAATGACCAGATGTTTAGAATGGAAAAATGGCTCATTGAACCTCCCTCAAAATTTAATTTTAGTTGAAAAAGCTTTGTGATAGTTGGACATGAATGTGACCTACATCAATGTCACTGGCCAATTTAATGAAAGAATCAAACATGGGTAAAGCAAACGCAAAGACCAAACCAGATATGTGAACTTTACCCAGCATTACTCTGTGGTTGTGTTTGACACTCCTGGTATCAGCCAGTCTGATGTTTGTATGAATAGTAAAGGGCACCATCACATACACTGTAGTGCTTTAGATGTGAAGAGTGCCTGAAAGTAGAAAGCCCTATTCCAATCGATTTCCCTGTAGAGCTGTCATGCACCCATCTCGGTGAATAATACATGCTTTATGGAGGCTTAACATGAGTGGGCAGGTAAAATGTAAGCGTCCATACTTTTACCTTTTAAACAATTCAGCAGAAGAGGTTTCTCATGTTTCTAGCCAATATCCCACCTCTATGTGTGCCTGTTTAGCATGTCACATCAAATTGAATCAGGTCGAATCATTTGCAAGAGTTTCGGGGATGCACAGCAAAATTACTATTATTTTCAATTTGCTTTTACTTAACTAGGTAAATCCCGTTGAGATATAGTGGATCATTAAAAGAAAAAAAAGTTAGATTTGTCAAGAAAGTATCACCCTGCGGGGCATGGACTTGTGTTAAACAGGCAGACACTGAGAATCTGAGGAGGTTGACAATATTGCTGCTGCAGAGATGATGCAGGTTTAAAGAGGATGCAAAAAGTTGCTTGGTTGAAAGGCAAAGTTGGCAGATTGGGATTGGTTAGAAATCAATCTTTCTGGTTGTATTTACAATGGCAGTTTCATTTCTGTGAACCCAACCACAGACTGAATGTAGTTTCGGGGATAAGTCTTGTTCTTGGCTTTAGTATTGGTACCGCAGCCTTTGCACTGATGGATGCTGTGCTCTTTACTTTACTGATGTTCTGTGATCAATGCTGATGCAGGAGAGAGAGAGTGTGCTGCCTCTGCAAATATCTCTCGTTCCCTCTTGTTCACTCTGCCTAGCTCTCTGTCCTAAGTATTTTTGCATTAATCCTGCTCTCTCCGTTGATCCCACTAGTATGTGCATATGCCACGTTCACCCGCAGCCTCATCGCCTTAACTGATATGACAGTGTTTTAAGCCAAGCATGTGTCCTTGGGCAACTTTCACCAGATTACTGCATTAAGTAAGTCCAAAGTGGTGACTCTTAACAGCATGTTGACAAAATATCTGGTCTGTGTCCTTTCGTGTTGCCTAAATGTTGTTAAGAGGCTTTTATTTTTAGTCTTTTGCTGTTGTGTTAAATAAAACAGCAGTAATGCAGCTTCACTAATCCGCTCACAAAACTAATCCGTGCAGAACACCACTGTAAATACTCTGCGGGCTGCATTAAGGCACAAATCACTCAATCCCTCACTCACTCTTTTATGCTTATTTTGGTTCATATTAATCAGAATCCTTTTAATGAAAGAGAAAGCTGTCCCCCAAACAGTGAGACTGTTCTTTGGTCTTGTTTGTGTGTGTTCTCCATCTGCGCGAGAAGGAATCCAAATATCATGGTTATAGACAGATACAGCCATGCAGGCATCAACCCTATAGCTGCTAGGTTCTCCTGCTCAGTTTTAGAAAGAATGTTCAATTTGAATGTGATGATCCTAGATCCTTAATTTTACTCATTTTCTTTGACCACTGTAGAATAGGGTGGTCTTGCCTGCAGGACAATAATGAACAAAATTCTGTTATAGGGATTAAACAATGATCTTAAAGAAGACATCCATCCATTTTTTTCCATTTATCTGGGGCCAGGTGGGACCCCAAGGCATTCCCAGACCAGCCGAGAGACATAGTCCCTCCAGCGGGTCTCAGGTCTTCCCTGGGGCCTCCTCCCATTGGGACATGCCCGGAACATCTCTCTAGGGAGGCATCCGGCGCAGATGCCTGAGCCACCTCAGCTGGCTCCTCTCAACATGGAGGAGCAGCGGCTTTACTCCAAGCTCCTCTCGTGTGACTGACTTATGTGTTTTTTTCTTTCTTGCATTTCGTATTCAGCTATGAGCTATAATTATTTTACATTTTGTTCCTTGTAAACCGCAATTTTAGGCTTATGGCATAACAGTAGAACCTGGTCCACTCACTACAAAACTGCAAAACCTCCATAGTGGGCTTCAATCTAAGCTGTTAAAAAATGGCTATATGACATTTTTCGACCCTGCATGTATGTATGTATGTATGTATGTATGTATGATTTTTTTTGTTTTTAATATAATTGCATATAAATACAGAGAAGTAGGTGGAGGTAGGTGAAAAGAGGAGTTTTCTGAGCAGGCCTTGAATGCAGTTCAGACAATACAAGATCACTCAAAACTGACGCAAAAAACTGTTTATGATATAAAGCTGATTTTACATAATATGTCCTCTTTTAAAGCCAATACCATGTACGAGATGGTCAGGGGCACAAACGCATTTATTTTTAAGACAAAAATAACGCCTGGAGAACTGTAGCTCACAGTTGCTTTGAAAAGTGAAGCACCTCATGCTGCGGCAGTTGTTCAAACCCTATGTTCCATGAAATAAACTGTATGTATTTGATGTTTTTTCTCTTACACTAAAGGCTGTTACAGAGTTCTTTAATATCTCCCCTGGTGAGAGTGAATTGAATTACACAAGTTGCCTCAAGCTACTACAGCATATTCGTACAACTTTGACTTTCTTCAGCAAAAAGCAAAATGTTTTCAAATGTTGCCCTGTGATTGCCAAAAGGGTTATGATGGAGGGAGAAAAATCCACTTCAGCTCGTGTGTGTTTGTAATTTTGGCTGACAGAAGCAGAATATTTTGGGGGAGTGTCAAATAAGCAGCGACACCAGAATGAAAGTCATGAATCATCCTGAGCAGTCAGAACACTTGAATTAAAAAGTGGCTTCAAATGTCAAAAAATGATTTTACCGTATACCATGTGAGACAATCCCACATTTTAGGAGCTGCTTCTCTGGCTCATTATGTCCATGCGGTTTGGCCAGTTGCATCAGTTCCATCCTGCTGTGTACTAATAGCCCAAGTATGACGTTTGCTTCCTACAGTCACAACACAGACTAATCAAGGCTATCTTTCCTCTTCTTTCACACCATTCGGAGTCTGCTGTGTCTGTGCAAACCTCTCTCTTCTCATCTCAGAACCCCTGGCTCTGCTGGCAGCTACTCTTTAGATGCACCATGGGTTCCTCTTTCATTTAGTGAGTGAGGGATGGATGAGACGAAGGGAGGAGGAGGAGGAGGAGGAGGAGTGAGGAGGAGGAGGAGGAGGAGAGGAAGGATGTAATGATCTGTCCTGATGAATGCAGTTAGAGAGAAAAGTGCTGACACAACAGAAGACAAGGCTTTAAAGTGAGATGGACCTAATGCACCAATCATGGGCCTCATCATGTCACATGCTGCTAGGTAATGGGCTGCAAACATGGCAGACATAAACAGAGCGTTCCACATCATGACACACCATTACGGTGTTCCTGACAAGACACGGCATTTAGACAACAGTGGCTCATTAAACTCAACATGCAACTTCTATAATTAAAAAAATGAAACTTTAAAATAACAAGCTACTGTTTTTGTTTTGTTTTGTCTTGTTGCATATTTTTATTAGAACCTTCATGCTAGAAATGGCTTCAAAAGTAGCCATCTGGATTGGCCTGTCACGGTAAGTACTATATCGACTCATCGTTCAACACATGACGGATGGAACAATTATTTTTGGGGGTCAGTATTTATCATGGGTGCTTTTTTTTTTTTTTTTTGTAATAATGGGAACATATTGTTTATTTTTCTGTACTCAGATTAGATTTGAACAGCAAAAGTTCGAATTATGAACTTCTATGACTCATAGATACAAACTAACTACAAAAGTGTTGCATTATTTATTGCAGCTCATCCTCTTTTAACAATATTTTACATTTAGAATACTTTTGGGGGGATAATTCTGCTTTATGATTTGGTTTCAATATTATAATTTATCGTCTATATTTACTTCAACTGTATATCATCTTCAAAATGTGTTATCATGACTAGTCTATACAAGTCTATACCTGGACACTATTTTTGAAATCAAGAAGTTTCGACTACCATACAGAAGTAATTTTCAATTGGTAGGTGTCAGCTGAAATGACATAGCAGTTTCAGGTTATAACTCTTACCTTTGGGCTAAGGACTAATCTATATCAGGTCAATATAAAGCTATCTTCTCAGGCCATATCTCCAGATTGAAATGACTTTTGGGTGGCAGTTGAAATGTCTCAATTTCAAAAACAATGTCCAGATGACTACCTTTGAGACCTATTCTACCATAACACTACTCTGAGGACCTCCATAGTCACACCACATACGCAAATATCAATAGTCATTCATACAGGCCCTATTTAATAAGATTTGTAATCTGAGAAGTATACAGGTAATATGCATTTATTTTTCCTATATTGGAACACAAATAGTTGTTGCTGGGTCCAATGTGACAAGCTGAGGTTACATTGTGTGAGCGTGACAGCATTGTTGTCTTGTAACATATGGAAGCGTGCGGTCCTTCAGAGACACTACACAGACTGATCGCAGGCCATCGATCTAGATCCGTGAGGTGACACCTTTACAACAAAGTGACATAAACAACCATAACACCTACTATAACTCACTTGCACGCACTGCACACACACACACACTCACACACACGCTGAGTTTCTGTTGTGTCCGACTTTATTCCTCTGACATGGTGAGGATACAGATGGAATGAATTCCCCATCAACATGGCCGACGCAACGTACATCTATCTCCTGCCCTGACTGAGGAAGGGATCAGTAAAAAAGGGAGTCGGGAGGTGGAATGTGTTACGTTGTCTATGCATTGTAAGGAGGAGACGAAGGGGGGAATTAGAGGCATAGCAGCAGGGGTAAGGAAAAGATACCTGTGAAATAGTGAGAAAATAAAGCAGAACCACCGGCATGGCTCTGAGCTGCCTCACAACAATGGACCGCTCCAGGAGGCAGAGAGATGCAGATGTGTTTGCGACTTCACAGAGAGAGAAGGCACAAATACAGATGAGAGAACAGAGATTGCAATACCTAGAAGTGCAAAGTAACTAGACAGATAGATAAACAATGTTACTCACTCGCTTTCAAATGTCTTTTAGGAATGTTTCTGGGAAAATGCCTGTTATTTTTACCCAGTTTTGAATCACTTTCCTTTGACCTTGATGCGGCAACAGTGACGCATTTGTGAAGCATTGAAGCCTCCGAGGGGACAATTGAATTTAAATTATAATTTGAAAGGTCAGAATTAGCAAATCGCAAAGGCTGCATTATTTTGATAGCATCCTTTGTCCACCTGCGCAAGCGAGCAAAAAAAAAAAAAAAAAAAATCATGCACGTGAATACTAGCGATGTGCACTAGGGTCTGAAATACGAACAAGCTTGATAGATTTAAGTACACATGCACTGTGACCTGAAAATGTATTTAAAAATATTATTTATTTTACTTATTGAATTACCTTTACTATAACCAATCATGTTGTCTTGTACTTAGAACATAATTTTGAAAACTTTTCCTTCATTGCCTTTTGCATGTACCTCTCTCCCCTCTGCCGTTCCCCCGGGGCAGGAGAAAAGTCACCTCCACTCAGCAGATAACAATTAGCAGGGCCCCTAAAGCAGCGTAGCCTCTCTCTCCCACACACAGATGCACACACACGCACACGCACACACGCGCACACACACACACACACACACACACACACACACACGCGCACACACACTCACACACACACACACACACACACACACACGTACACACACACGCACAGGGACGCACACACACACACACACACACACATACATACACACACACACGCACATGGACGCGCACGCACACACACACACACACACACACACACACACACACACATAAACACACACACACAGGCTGTCACAGGTTAGAGTCATAGTGGTAATGTCCTGGTAATACATCTGAGCCTATTAACAATTTATACACAATTCAGCGCTCTAATATCTTGCCCCCAGCACAAATTAGTACAAATCATCAGCAGTGGGGCGGGTGAGGGGCTGCTGGTGGCCCGGGCTACAAATGTGTCAAGACAGGCCCGTCCGGTTGCATAAGTTAATATCCTGTATGATGTTGGGGGGGTGGGGGGTATTAAAACTGCATGGGGAAAGGAGGATGCATCGAGGCAATATGGCACATGCTGGGGCAATGGAAGGGCAATGTTTATGGACGAACAAGGACCAGGATGATTAAATATATTAAGCAGGGCTATAAATAAATCAGAGAAAATATGGACCCAATTCAAGACAATCAGATCATAACTGTCTTGTTAATACGTTATCAAGTATCAACAATCTGCTGCTCCTTAGTAGGATCATCAATCCTGTGAGAGGGAAATTCATTCTCTGCATTTTACCCATCCTTCCACCTGTCAGAAGCACTGAGCTGCTCCTGTACAGTGCTTGAAGACCCATACCCAGATCTCGAGTTTAGCTTGGTCAGGAAGTTTGGTGCATGCACTTTTGGTTGTTGGGAGAAACTGGAGAAAGAAAGAAAGAGATCCACCCAAACACTGCTAGAAACAGGCAAACATAGAGAGACCTGGGTCAGCCAAAGAGATGAACCCAATCTTCTTGCTGTGAGGCATGAGATCTAGCCACCAAATACAGCATGCTTCATCTGGCAGGAAATTCATGTTTATGTATCATTTCTTCCATAAATAATCTACACAAATATGTGGAGCTGTATCAGATGTGCCTGAACTGCAAGATATAGTGAGCTCATGATGATCTGGGGACAGGGTTGGGGATAGGGTGAGGCACCAATGGTAAGTACTGGCACCAGAAAACTAATGCTCGTTTGGTGCCAACTTTCTGTTCCTGGGCCTTAAATACCCGCATCAATGAGCCAATACATACACTCCACTGATTTATTTAACAACATCATGTGTCATGATGGTGATCTGCACAAACGAATGGCACAAACTGCACTCACGTTTTAACATAGTCCTACATGACTCCAAACAAAGCGCAGTGTATGATCTTACAAGTAAAACAGAATAGATGAAAAAACAGCGTGCCCAGACTTGGATCTAGAATCCACTCAAAAACACGTTGCATCTAATGATGGATGGATGGGGAATACTTATCAAAACAAAGAGTATGTACGCTGCAGCACTGCCTTCGATGTAAAGTGCCCTATGCAGACTCCCTCCTCAAATGAAACTGCTGAAATGGTAAAATTAACGGTGTACAGTTTGAAGTCAGACCTGAATAATGTGGCTGTCACAGGAAATGCATGCACAGAATGATGCTGTTCGTTGATAGAGCTGTTTTGTCTGCTGTGCTGACTGGCTGAGTATTCTAAATGTCTTAGGTGATTTGAGGCTGACAGGGATGATCCTCTCACTGTGGACGCCTACGGTTTTTCATTTCTCCTTTTCACTTCTAAATGCGGAGGAGCCAGCTTCTTTTCTGTGTTCTGTCTCTTCTCACAGACGCTTTGGCTGCTGTGAGCTGTTGCCAGTCGGGGTCACTCAGACACTTAGCTGATGAATCCTGAGTGTCTCTCTTTTCATAAACCTGTCATCAAGTACAAAGCAAACATAAGCTCGATTCGTCCTGGATGGTTCTTTTTAAGTCAATATTAAATGAAGTCAACACACTATATTCTGATTATATTCTTTTAATTCAATCCTTGTGACATCGAGTACAGCATGTACAACCAATTAACAAAATACAACTATTATAAATCCTTTTCAATTAAAGGTTTACTATGTCTCTTTGCTGGGGAGGAGTCCACCACCTGTTTGTCTCCATAAAGATATTATTGCTTTGTTTGGGATTGACACATTAAATGCGTTCTCAATATTAGCAGACTTGGTTTTCCGCAGAGCTGACCTGTAACTTCGCCTAGTCATGTCACCTGTCTCCTTATATATATAGATAAATTTAATGTCATACTGTGAAACATCCCAACCAAAGCTATAACAACAAAGCTTTATCTTTATGGAGAGAAGCAGACGGCAAACTCTCTACCAGGAAAGTGACATAATGCACCTTTTTTAGTCCACTTTATTACTGTATCATTTATTGATGGAGAATTACAGTTCTAATTGTTCTAGTTCAATTCTAGTTTCCTTTCCTGCAAAAATAGGACCTAAAATAGCTCTGCGTTGTCCAAAATTGCAAGTCACGAACCTCCAGCTGTTTAAATGTTTAGAAGTAGTTGTTTAGAATCTAGTCTCAGTGTTCATTTGAATGTGAATGTAGCAGTCCCAGGGTGTGCTCGGTGCCAGTCTTTTTACTGATCCTCTTTGCCTCCTGCTGCTGTTAGGACACTATTAGCAAAGGGGGCCATTTGTCTGGTGAATTCTCTCCGGGAAGCTTTTATTGATCTATTTATTGACGCAGACAGACAAAATCAGTAAAGTGGATACATAAATTTGCAGATTTCTTAATTAAACTCATACTTTATTTAACGGTTGTACAAAGAGTATTATGTAGATGTAGACGTGACTGGAAAGCGGGAGGAGGCTAAAAAGGCAGACTTGGTTGGATGTGCATGCTTTGGTATACTCTTGATAGTAATTTTCTTGTCTCGCACTAAAACTGAATTTTAATTTCCTCTGTGTTTACGATTCATAGCAAAGGGCACTCTCTCAGAGGCTATAATCTAATTATCATACAAACGTGCAAAACAACACATTACTGTTCCCTCACACACTTTCTGATATCAGCTGAACACCATCATATTCCTATTATCTTTAATACTATTATATACACCAAAAGCCACTGGGTTTGAGTTAAAATAATATGGAAAGCAGTTGGTGCAATTCTTTTATTTAATTATTATGTTGAGGCTTTCAAACGTGGTCGATATCCTCTCCAAATACTTTTTTTCACTATGCAAACAGAACTTTTTCATGTTGATGAAATGTGGTACAACATATTTATTTATCTTATGTTACTTAATCATGAAAATCAACCTTTTCATAGTTATTAGTACTGTGTTTTTGATGATTTAATTCTTATTACAAGTTACTTCTATACCTACCTGCAGCATCAAATGTCCAAAAGTCTTTAGCTTTCCACAATTCTGTATTGTCTTAAATGACTCGAAGACAGAGAGCCAGACAGTTAATTTTTTTTTACAACATATACTTCCTAGAGAAAATGTATCATCACTTGCATCCACAAGGTGGTGTGGGAGTAGTTGGACTTCGCACCTGATGCCCTACCTTTAACTAAATACCAATTGATAAAGTTGAGGACAATCACATGGTGAGTATTGTTTCTGCATGTTGTGTATAGTTCACTGTGACTCTGGCCTGGTCTGTTCTGGTATCATCATTGTATTTAAATGTCCACAACGCAAGGGAGGTCATATGGTCATCATGTCTGACACTTGTGTCCACAGGTAGAGACCAGAACTCTGGTCTCTACCTGTGGATAGAGACCAAGCGAAGCAACTTATACTTCTCTAGGATGTGTAAGTTGTAAAAAAAACAGACCTGCTAAAATAATTTCAGTTGGTTCACTTAGTGTGTTCATCTTCAGCCTGTGTTTTGCTTGTTCGTTAGTTAGTTCGAAGTCCAGCTTTTTTTTCTTATACTGTTTGCAGAATGGTGCTGCACAAAATCACTAGACATCAACTGTAATATTGGTTAGCTTACCAGCCGCTACAGCAGTGCTCTGGATATCACTCTTTCATGTTAGCAGACTCTGTGGAGGCGATACATTCAAATCTTAGTACACACTCTCACTCTCCTACTCTCATAGATGAACAGTCGTAACAGTTTGTTTCATGGAAACAAGCCTTACATCAACCTTCATTTCAAATAAAGCAAACACAAACATGCGTTTATAATAACTACATTTGAAGCTGGTTGTCAAATTTGTGTTTACAATTTGAGCAACCCCATTTGGGCCATTATTTCAGTGTATATGTTCATTAAATGCATTTTGAGTAAAGGAAACTAATGCCATTGCCGGGAAAAAATGTATTATTTAATTATTAAGAGCCAGTTTCACAGGAAAAATTGAGAGCGATAGATTGGCCCACATGGCATAGTCACAATATTGACTCAAAATACAATCTTTATAGAACAGAATTTACTAATCCCAGATGCCTGAAGTAATTTGAAGCATTTTCACAAGATTTAATTAAGGCTAGGGCAGCTGAGGTCAGGCCTCAAAAGGAAAACCACAGTGCAATTAGTCATTTGTCACTAAATCAATTTGAAAAGTGTTACCATAAGAACAACTGATTGCATTAACTGGTTTTACACAGACCAACTTTAAATGTGACTCTAACAACCCTGTGATCCTTTATGGTATCGTTTACTGTCCCTGTTGAGATATCTGTCCACCATATTTAACCTAGTCTTCTTTGGAGCTGATATGGTTAGAGCACCATGGTAACACTTTTATTTAAAGCAATAGCACAAATAACTCCAATGTTTTGGATAAATTGTGCATTGTGATTTACAAGTTCAATAATCGGGTCCGTCGTCAGAGCCTGTACTTGATTTGGTTGATGTTGTTGGATGAGAACCATGTATAAGTTTCAGTCAAAGTCTGTTTTTTATTTTAACACCTGATTTTAAGAAAGCCTTTTATTTCATCATATTATTCTTTGTTTTGTGTTGCACGATATCACCAAAGACGCTTCCTAGTTTGTGAATTTTGTTCTCTGACAATGACAATAAAACTTATTCGGATTCATTTAGATTCTGAACGAAGTGCCTCTGAAAGTCATAGTTCAACCTCAGAGAAGAGAAGGGACTACGTAGGTGGGTGTGGCTAACAGTTCATTATATAACAAAAAGTCTTTCACTCATGGTTCAAAATTTGATATTGTCCCTGTAAAATACTGCAAGTCACTTATGTAAATACAATGTAAAGAATAGAATCTTATTAGGGTACAAGATAAAACATTAGTTCATCCAATGGTCAAAAGTAAACTTACTTCCACTGTTTAAAAATAGACTCTTACAAATCCATTATGCATCAGACAATGATACACTCATGCCAAATATACAGTTTTGTCCACTGAGGAGCAAAGATCATCTGTGCTTCATTGTCTTGAGTTTGCGGCACATGACACAATTTACCCTCTGAGTGTTTTCAAAACAGCAACTATTGTTACTGTAAGGTGTTCCGGCTCTACAAGCGGTCCAATATGGGTGAAGGTGACAGTTGAAGTGTTAAAGCTAATTGTAACATTGTAGACTGTTCTAATGTCACATATGATCAATAATTGTAAAAGTCACATTTTCCTCCTCAAAGTGTTTGGGCCTTTCACACTAACAGCTTTTGGATCCCTCAGCAGGTTTGGCTAAACTTCCATCTGGCTGTTTGAAAACCGAGCTCAGGAAAGTGGTCTGCTGGCAGCGCTGGAAGCACAATATAACAGGCTTAAGGTCCTGTCACACCAGGAAATAGCAAATGAAATTCATCACACACACTTCTAAGAGAGAAAGGCAGAAACTGCTGAGTCAGTCAAAGTTGGAGATACAACCTTGAGTTTGTTTTGTTCAAGAATTAATTTAAAACATATCTGGAATTAGTCCACTTGTGTAGGTTTTATAACATCTTTAGATTTTTCAACAGCCCTGTAATAGACCATTTCTCCAAGCACTGCGTAGTTCCTTAAAGGTCACACTGTAATAATAATTCTTGGTATTTTCAAGGTGCATATCCGAGAGATTACTCTGAAGAACTGAATTAGTTCCACTCATATACTGCAGCTTGATATGACCACACTAGTTTTGTCCATACGATTCCTTCGTTATATGTCACATGTTAACAGCATGGACCACTGGACATACAGACAAAGTTACATCTCAGATTCTCATACCTAAATGCAGTGTAAGATAAGCTAAGAGAGCGCTTATTTGTCCCACAATGGCAAAATTCTAGTGCTACAATGCAGAGTGCAAGCAGAATAAGTTGTACCTAATCAATATAAGGCTGACCTCCAGTATACTATACACATTTGTTTGCAAGCACAAACAGAGACTAGATGTTCTGGTACAGCAGTACAATCATTTTGCCATCATGCCCTACTGTCATACATTGTGAGTTGCATTTATTTGCCCTCATTTTTCATCTGTCAGGAGTATGTGGTCATCTCCTTGTATCTCTCTTCTGTAGCCAGTCCATCCTCCCTTAATGTGAGAAAGAGGAGTCACAAACATTGGATTGGTCTCATGTTTATGGCATTAGTTTTGTTTCTCCACTGGGCTCTAATTTACACTGTATTTATGTGTGTTTGTGGCTGGGAAAGAGAGGAGAGAGATGGGACCTCGTGGTTGAAATGACATTTGAAAGGAGTCCCCTGCTGGGAGCAAGAGGACCATCTCTGTTTCCTGTATGAGCCAAATCCACAGCATATACAGACACACACATACACACACACACACGCACACAAGAGCATCAATTTGTTGGTCTGTCAGAAGCACGTCATTTTTTACTAAATGGGGTTAACAGGCAACTGCAGTGTTAAGAACGACACAGATAACAAGTGCGCATGCTGGCCGAAGAGATGGGAGGAAACACATTATAGAAAGTGTAAGAAATCTGGGCTATAGGCTTGTGATAGAGCATAATAGCTTGGTTCCCTGCTGGCTTGTCTGTGCAGAGGTAAGTGCAGGAGAAAGCACAGGGAAAATGGGCTGCTGGAGTGGCTAAGAGAAATTGGTACAAAAGTGGTCATTTATAAAATAGTAGAAAACGAGCTAAGATGGACCATGAGGATGATGAGGAGCTAGTGCCGAAAATGGGGCTGGGGCAGAACAACATTATCCAGCCCAGAGTCTTGTGTGGAATAAAAAGGGATGGGAAGACAGTTGGACATGCGTTTGCATTGAACTCAGCAGGAGGTGCCTGTAAGGGTCAGCGAAGGGGTGGCTCTTTCTGTCAGGCATGTAACATTCTGTGGAGAGGTGAGAGAAGAAGAGTAGTTTATGCATTTAGAGATGCAGTAAAGATCGTAGGTAAAAGATGTAAGTGGTAAAGAGTAACAAGTAATTCAATGGGAGCATTTTTTGCAATCATTAAAACTAAATGATTGGATTAATTACAGTGTTGCCTCAAGACAGGAATCTGCTATGAAACCACTGTGAAATCAGCATGCAAATATCAATGCTTTGATCATTCTCAGAAAGAATACATTTATACCATATGTTCATGTCGTCATCTCCTGCCTCTAATGTGTCTTGACAGATTTAGTGAAAACTTCCCAATCAATTCTCAGTGTTTGGAATTATCACCTGCATCTGTCAAATATGTGGCCAAAGTTTTTTTTAATACAGTTACTATTTCAAAGCAGGATTAGATATTGTTAAGTGGTAGGTGGTTAAGCAAAACACTTCAGAGAAGACAATCTCCTAAATGTGTGGGAGCTTTGAATATGTAAAACAACTTTTATTTCATATATTACTGTTCGATTTAGCGAGACTTTTGTTAAAGGTCAAACAAAATAATTTATTTTTTAACCCAAATATGTTTCCAAACCTAAAACACATTAGCATGAAAGCATCAAAGCGGATTAAGTCATCACTCAGTCATCCTCTTAACAGAGCTCATCTATCTTTAACCATGTGTCCAAATGGAGGATATTAACCACATCTATTAACATTAACACATGTAATAAAGCCCCGTGCGGTCAGAGCTGAGTGACCTCAGTGCTCTACTGAGTCACTGAAATCTAAGCAGAAATGTTATTGTGTGTTACATAAAAACAATCACCAAATTGTTCTGCATTGTCTTGTGTCTACTACTACTATTCAGTTGGCAATAAAAAAAAAGAAAATTCTACAACTATAATTTCTTTTTAACAATCTTTCAGTGGCATGATTCAGAAATTCCTGTAACGCCAAGTGCTGATGAGAAATGAAAGAAATGGCAGAAATAAAACCTAAAAATGTGCCTGCTCAAAGTTATTAAGATTCCAGATTGTGATTATGTATTTTGAGTTGAGGAATCTTTCCAAATGAAATGAAAATGATGTCAAAGCAGTGTAAATAGTTCCTTTTTCAGGTGACCTTTTGCTAACATTATTGTGGTAGCGACAGCCTAAATTACTGCACTTTTGAGATAGGGGCGAAACTACTATTTTCTGTATAAAGTACGTAGTTGTCGTTCTATAGTTGCAAAGTATTTAAAGGCATAACGCTCCACCTGTGACACATTAAGAACAATTGGAAAACATAAGTGAATGAGTTGAGATAAACACAGGAGGGAGATGTATTAAATTTGCTTTGTTCACAGATATTAATTGGATTGGGCTTTGCAGGCTGGAGCTTTGTCTTTTTCTCATTAACAGAGCAAATTAACAACTTTTCAAATCTCTCTTAGTCTATTTACGTGATTCATGCAGGGCCCCGCGGTTCTGCTCTCTTCACTTTTAAATAATCTTCCAATGCTGCACACTCATTGTCGGCTGCGTAAGTTTCATTGCTATGCGCCGTGCACTCTTTGTTGCATTGTGGGTGGATGTCTTTGTAATGGAAATCGCAGGAACCTACAACAAGCGCATTGTTAGACTGAAAACACATACACAGCTCTATGCATGCAATAAAACATTTCACCATTTTAAATAGGACTGTTCATCATACACTCACTAACAGGATTCACACACTCTCCACTCTTGTTAATAGACTGTCCTTGGGATGTTCATACCTGTGATGAAAGGGTGCTTTCAAACAGCCCCGTGTACTGTGTTGACATCACAAATCTTCCCACAAAAGAAGACTTCATAATTCTAGTCTAGGATGTGCTGCCTTTCATCAGATTCCTCAGAAAATCTCACAGAAATCTCACCTGTACTTTGTCCCTTTTTCCTTATTAACTAAGTGAAGTGAATTTCTATAAAACAAGTGAATTGGAGCAAACTGGACAAATATAACTGAATGTAGTGGCCTGAAACTGGATTTGTGTTTATTTACTGCATATTGAATGGGGCATTTTTGGTTGCAGCATGATTTATTAATAAAGTGGTCCATGTGTTTGAGAAGTTTTCTTGCCTCAGTACAAATACTTGTAAAAGCAGCTTCTCGAGTCAAAATGAGGCCGCTATCTGCTGCCTCATTTTGACTCAAATTTTTTCTCAAATTTTAATGTGTTTGTTGTATAGTCCAAGAATCAGGAGGTGAGCTGTTAGAATGCTAGTTATTGTTAGCTTTACTAGCTTTACTATGATGGAAAAACTCCATTCTGGCTTCTGAAAGTTGTGAAAAGCCCTTATGACTCAGTGCAATGAATGATTATGATTCTAGGAATGCGTTTGGAAAGTGAGGAATAACTTTGGACTGCTACAAATCGTTTTAAATGAACTAGGTTCAGTAAAAATCAGGTTGCTCCCTTAAGTTCTGAATGTGTGTGGTGTAATATTTTACTCATCCACGCTGTTTTGCCATGGTAACCCTAAAGGATCATGTGTTTGCTATTGCAGTGCATGTGAAGGCGGGGACCTGTGAGGTGATCGCAGCCCATCGCTGCTGTAACAAGAACAAGATCGAGGAGAGATCTCAGACCGTCAAGTGTTCCTGCTTCCCTGGACAAGTCGCTGGGACCACCCACGCCATGCCTTCCTGTGTCGATGGTATGGACTACACTCCTCCTTTGTTTCTAGTTCTGTGAAAAAGTTTGGAGCAAGCTTTTATGGTGTTCTAATGATCAACAAAACTGTTCCGAAAATTAATTCAGATAAGTCTGTTGGCAAAAATCAGTGACCATACTCTACTTGTGATATCAGTGAAACTAAAGGTGACTGGATTTTATCAAGAAGTAATGATTTTATATTTTTATTACAATGAAATCAATTTGGCCATCAAAAATGCCTCAAGCCTCACTTGAATTTTGAGAACTACATTTATCCATTTTTGTGAATCAAAGCACATCTGTACCATAGATATTTATACATATACATGGACATGGCTAACCCGCTAGCCGAAGCCTTCAAAAGTGAGCATGGGTGCGCTTCCGGCCCCATCGACTCTGGTACCAGTTTACCTTCTACTGTCTTTAACTGTTGCCCCTATCTCAAATATGGAACTTGGCTCCAAATTTGCCCCTATATCTGCTGTAGCCTCGATGAGCTTCATTTGACTCGAGCTGAATGCTATGGGTGATGTCACACTCACTTAGTCCACTTCTTTGTACTGTTTATGATCTGTACATTGTGATCCTCACCTGAGAGCCAAAGAAAATGTTATCCTTTCTCCCATAATAGTCAAGTACAAGTATCAAAAATCTTATCAAGATAAAAAAAAAAAAGTGCTATTCATCATTTCCTTAGTTTAATATTAGTATGTAACCGTAATCGTAGTCATATTAGTTATTTCCTCTGCCCCAAATAGTTTTACATGCCAACATCTTTGTACTTCTCTAAATGTGACACAAATCAACTGTGAAGGCAGAAAATGTGACTTGCTGTGAACAGCATCTGTAATGATTTTGACAACAAATTTAAATGAGCACTTGACTCGTTTTGATGAGAACCTGGATCCTGAGGGCAAAAGTGATCTTCTGCCAACAAGCGTTTCTATCTGTTTTACTTTGTTGACAATGCACGACCCTGAAAAATAAGAGTTGATTCTGTTGAGCGAAATGTTTGATCTGCTTTTTACACATAAATGAGCTTTGTTCCACTGTGCCTGTGACAACACAGTCAGAAAATGTACCAATAAAGCCGGAAAATCCCTCTGGCGTGTGTTCTGGTGGCCACAAAATCAGCATCACACACCCCCACTGAGGAGAGGAGTGCTACTAGAAATCAAGTCAAAAACTAGCCAGATTCATTTTCATGGATTTTGGGGGTCAGGTTCATAAGATGTAACTGTACCATGCAAAACTGATTTTAAAAATATCTATACAAATGTAATGGAAGGCAGCTTACAATTTATTTTAAAATAGGATATGATATGAATGAATATGCAAAGAGCTTCCCCTGTTTGAAAGACTACAGTCCCTGCTCTGATTCGAATCGTAATCGCCCAGTGTGTGCAAAATTTTTGACCATATCACCCAGCTCAATATTATATTGTGTAGTACAAATGCATTTACTTCAATGCATTTTTTGATTGCAGCCTCTCTCGTGTGCTACAAAAATACATATATTAACTTACTGTCGACGCCACACCTAAGCATTTACAGTTGGAGTGCAGTCATTGCCTTCTTGTTGAGAATAACACTGTTACCCTTCCCCCTACATGTATCCACCTGCCTATCTATAATATCCTGATGCTTTATTAAAAGAAACGAGCCTACCACTAAGTCCAGAGCCAAAAGCTTTACGGGATCAGGCTTGTGAATTCTGTTTGGGGATTGAAGCTGGAGATGTGGAGATTGGAACCCTGTGGAGACGGAAAGAACAGAGATGGAGAGAACATTTTTTGAATATTGTAATGGATTCAAGGTGATGTTTCTGGAGCTGTCTTGAGAGTGCAGTGCTTCAGGGAAATTAAAGTACGCTAAAATAACGGTAATGCTATTGCCCTGCACTGAGAGTTGTTTGCTTAGATTTTGTAGAGGCCATATGATAACAGTGCCAGGAGTCACTTACGACAACAGCAGTCGATTGACCTGGCCAACATCCAAATTTACACAATGAACTTGCTTGGAAAGGTTTCAGGACTCCATAATGATTATCTATTAGGCTTAAAATATGCAGTATACAGTATACAGGCCCATAAGCCGAACAAAGGGTTTAAAAAAGGAATCATCAACATGCACTTATCTTGAGTACTTATCTTGAGCACGACATTTATTGGGAATGTGCAATGTGAAACAATTTTGCATATAACCACATAAATACTTCACTCACATACTCATTCACTGTGGGCAGCCAGATACATCAATTCACAAAATAAATGAATGCACAGTATCTGATGGGTGGGAGCAAGTACATAGAAAGCCCGCAACTATTTCATTTGGCAGGGACTGTGTGGCAGGTCTGAGATATTTGCTCAGGACTCCAAGCAATTTACAGCCAGTTCAATGTGTCTTTCTTTGATCCGGGGAAAAATACTTGAATCTTATTACAGCTGCTTGAAAGTGAAAATTATCATTGAAATGTTTCACTCATTATTTCTTCATTTCAAACTATTACTTCTATATTGTAAATTAACATGAATCATTTATGTTTTTTTGTATTTGAATAGAGTAATAATTGAATTCACAATAATAAATTGGCCTAAAACTAATGCAGCATGGGACGAACGCGCAGACTTAAAGACCAGACTGCTAACCACTTGTCAAGTACACAATACCTTTAGGGATAATATAAGTTTGAATACAACAGAAAGGTAATGTTTCTAAAGAAGAAGAGCTTTTTTACTCTTATGTGCTGTACAAAATAGCTTTTAAGAGCTTACTGTAGTCAACTTTACACAGCCCACTTGTGCGGTTACATTACAGCTGAAATGAAACAGCCCAAGGTAGCATTTAATGATGCGTTCAGAATCTAGCTCCAGCTCCCAAGTGCAATCCATATGCTTGTGACTCGTAATGTCCCCACCTTTCAAGCTGAAATGCCTGTAGGATGATTTCTATGCAGGGTACAGGGAAATTTATGCAAAATATACGGGAAGTGACATGCCACATTATGCAACTGCTATCTCTCTAAGTGCTTAAGTGAAATGTGTTGAAGGGTGTCAACAAACATAAAGCAAAAATTGATCAAATGGGCACGCTTCACTTGCGATGTAGATATGTAGATATAGGGATTGTATAGCTCCTCTTTCCTCCAGGACTGCACATTGTAATGCAGAGTAATGTTATCAGTAAACACAACTGCAGTCTTCCATCTGACAAAGATATACTCTCTCAAAACTCTGGTATGAACTTTCTTTTGTAGACCTGGCTTAGATCTCTTTTAATAGCACCATTTTAATCTTGTCTTATCTTGTTCCCACAGCCTCCATTGTAGCCCAGAAGTGGTGGTGTCAAATGCAGCCGTGTATGGAGGGAGAGGAGTGCAAAGTTCTCCCTGACCTCACAGGCTGGAGCTGCAGCACAGGCAACAAAGTCAAGACCACCAAGGTTAATATCACACACACATTTTCCTTTGATGACGCTGATACAGTAAACGTGCACCGCTCACAAGTGCAGACCCTCCTACCATGTGCGACCCACATCCTACCTCCTTGTATCCACTTAGATTTTTGGAGCTACATCAAACATTCTCTGAAGAAAAAGAAAGTAAAAAGAAGGCCAACGGGACCAAAGTCAGGAAAAAAAAGGAATATTCCCTGTTATCCCAGTTTTCAGCAGTTCACGACATGCATCTGCCATCTGCTAATAATAACTGATACTGTAGATTCCACTAACAGTTTTAAGCTTTAGTCCTCTGTAGAGCTGAAGTTAAATTACAAATATGTTTTCTTAACATGCCTGTCATAATTATAATAACTATAATTATTTACTATATGGAGCTATCATTCAACATATATTAGACGGGGTGAGTGTTTATCATGAGTACATTTTTTTCTTTGCATTGCTGGGAAATTTGGGAATCGTTTTTGGCTAAATAATATTTGAACTGTAGATGGTTGAATTAATAACTTCTATGACTCAGTACAGATGCAAATTAAGTACTAAAGTGTTTCATTCTTCTCATGTTTTGTAGATTTTTGAATAGTTTTTTTGTGGTTTAAATCTGCTCTTGGGTCATTGTGTCAGTGGCATATGGGTTCAGTACTATCATTTATTGTCTATATTTATACTTTAGCAAAATATCATGACAGGGCTACTGAACTGTCAGCTGAGTCTGGAGATAGGCATATGAAATATAAAATATTATTATTATTATTATTATTATTATTATTATTATTATTATTATTATTATTATTATTGTTATTATTATTATTATCATTATCATTATTATTATTATTAATAATAATAATAATATAATAATAATAATAAATAATAATAATATAATAATAATAATAATCAATCTTATATTGATAAATCATAATCATCTATTTTATTTTATGGACATAAAACAGTTGTCAGTTGCTTCTTCCTAAGTTTAAACTCTGCACCAAACAAATGTTTTCACTGTCAGAGGACTGGCTGTAGACCTCTGAGTTAAAAAAGTCTCGGATAGTTTTTTTATATATATATATATATATATATATATATATATATATATATATATATATATTAAAGTCCTGGTTAAATGATCCTGGCATTGATCATTTTTTTTTTTTTTTTTTTTTTTTTTTTTTTTTTTTTTTTTTTTGTTAGCTCTGGTTTGAGTTCTATTTTAATACGAGTTTTGTTTTGGTAGAAACTTTCCTCTGCAACTTGTAAGTGTCGCAGTAGACCTTTTCCATGTCCTCCCATTGTTCTTGAGGTGTTTTATTTGGTCTCCTTTGGCACCAGTTATGCCTGACCAAACCAGTCTCTCAGCTGTCTGTCTGAGGATTGAGTTTGTCAGTGTCCTCTTCTGTTTCTAGCCTATCCTTACTCAGCCTCCTCACCCTGTATAATTCATGCCTGGGTGCAGACCTTTGTTTTGGACCTACATAATTTATACGTAGATGTGGTTAGATGGGTGAGAGTGAATCTTTATGGGTGAGAGTTTTGAAATTATGTTTGAGGTGAACTAAATTTATATATAGCCAGCATGACTAAGGAGTGATGGCAAAGTACAGGGATGAAATGTTGGTGTTTTTTTTTTTTTTTGTGGTGATTTTGGGGTCATGGCTCTTGTTGGTCACATGTAAATTAGTCTTTAGGCTATAAATGTCTAATGTCTGGGCAAGGCAAGTTTATTTGTATGGCACAGTTCATACACAAAGTAATTCAAAGTGTTGTACAGAATAAGAAAGATATATATAGGTATTAAATTATCATTATTATATATATTTATATATAAATCACAATACAAACAAATGAAACTATAAATAATCATTATAAAATTAACATTAAAAGAGAAGCGTTCAGAATAAAAAAAACATTCAGTCATATGCACAGCTAAACAGAACGGTTTTGAGCCTGGATTTAAACAGTGTCAAAGTAGAGGCCTGTCACACAAGTTTGGTTTTGACAGTATACTCATGACTATCAATAAATGACCATGAAATTTTAAATTTGATTAATCTTGATTAAATTATGTATATATTTTTAAAAAGAGATTAAGTCCACATTTTAAATAAGAATGTTTTCCCTGGTAAAACTCCACACTCCTAACCCTAAGTTGTTTCCAAAAACTGTGGAATATACAGATTTGCGACACTAAAAATCAACCATAACAACTATGTTCTGCTGCCAGGTTACATAACTTCTGCACTTCTTTGTTTTCCTTTAAATTCCAGTTGAACTGTTTCAAGTATTGTCCCAATTAAAGAGTCTTCTCAGGCTTATCTCGGCGTGGACCACACGCGTGAGTGAGGAACATGTCCAACCCTGTGCCCACACAGACGCCAAAGAGACATAAATAGGGAATGACAAAGTGGTCGTAGAGTATGCAGTGGAGGAGCGCTGATATGAGGCTGATGTCATCTTCAAATACATGAGCGCTGTTAGAAAGTATTTGATCGAGAGCATTTAGATTTTATCAACCACAATTTGAACATTATAACAATGGGAAAAGAATCAAAGAAGCCTTAACATTTGCTGTGACGGTTTGAAAGTGCACAAATATTTGCTGTCTCTTCCATTTATCTCTTTGATCAATGATCTTCGTTTGCCTGGTCGTAAGGATATAGGAATGTGTGGGCAGATGGGTTTGTCTGATGATAAAAAGAAGGTGTTTTTCCCCTTGCTGTTGCACGCTGAGGTCAAGACGCACACGCATTTAGATCAATGGCATCGAGCGCTCTCTTATAGTCCCATTAAGACCTGCTCGTAAATTGAAATTGACGACAGAGTGAGGGAGAGATGAGAGAGACATAGAAGAACGCTAAAAGTAAAATGAAGCAGTAGTGATGGATGAGAGAGCAAACGCCCAAGAGGTGAGTGAGGGATTTGGAAAAGACTGAAACAAACTCAATACTTACACATCTGTTTGTTTGTTTGACTGCAAGAAAATGGTATAGTTTTCTCATTTGACCTTAAAAATCTTTTGAGAAAATCTGTACTTTTAAGGACTCCACACATAGACTTTATTATGTTATGTTTCTAAAGTTTGCACAGTCTTGTAATCGACACATTGATTGGCTGTAGAATGATGGCTAACGGGTGGAAGTTAGAAGTCTCTAACTTCCGTCTGTCTCTTTTAGTCTCTTTTAGCTGCAGACTAAAAGTATCAAATGTGTGACAGTGATACGTGTTTATGTTGGCACTGATACTAATTGGCCATTGTCTAGCCAACAGTTTTAGCAATAAGGAAAGATTTGAGTAGAAAATCAGGGAGACAGTAGCTCAGTGTTTCGTCTACTGATCCGAAGGTTGGAGGTTCAAATCCCGCTCTCGACACAAACATCTCTGGTAGAGCAGTCACATCCAGTAACCCACAGGTTGTCGGTGCAATTCCAGGTTCCACAGATGAATGCTGTTGTTGTGTCCTGTGCCTGCGTGTCCTGGTGTGTGAATGGCTGAGTGGTTCCTTTTGATATTAAATGCCTTGAAGGTGGAAAAGTGCTATATAAAATGTGACCATTTATCAAAATGTATGAGTTTTATGCTAATATTTTTTGTATTTGATTTTTTAAATTAATATTATGATAATCAGAAAATGTGCTAAAACATCCCCATAATGTTGTGGTTGAGGTTTGCAAAGCATGAATGCTTTCTGAAATTAACCACACTAATGCACAAATACCAGTTTTTAGTATAGGCAATGAACTCCATATTCCAATTTTGTATAGCTGTATACACAGTATCCATTTTATATCACTCACTCCAGAAAAGGTTTTGCCTGATGCTAAGGGAAGGAGGAGAGGAGGAGGGCAGAGGGAGGAGCGAGGGAGGGGACCTGAGACTGCTCGATCGATGCCAAATAATCATATGGATGAGCACAGCACAGACACAGCCTGCCTGCCAAACCACGAGCTGTCACACATTTGCATAGACACATGCTTTACGCAGGAGCAGATGAAGTGACAAAACACTGAACACTGCAGGTTCCACTCTCTGAAGAGGAGTGGGCTATTGTCACTGACCCTTTTGTGCTGTTGACAAAGACACAGATGGATTTGTGCAGTTCCATTATGTAATCTGCAGAGATAAACCATTTTCACTATATTTACAGACTATGATATTCTTTAGAGAAATCCTTTCCTGTTACTATGATACGGTAATATTTTGAATAACTACACCTTCATTATAATAAATCATGAAGAAAGATTTAATTTATTATGAACACATAGTTTATTGAGAATGATTCACACTTAGTAACTACTTAATTAATACTCAAACCCTAACCCTAAGTAGTTTCTAACTCTGAACCATTATTATTATTTAACCATTTTTATTTTTATTCAATTATTTGTTCATTGTTTCTTTCTGTACTAGATTATGGACATAAATAAAGACCTGCAGACTTCAACCTCTACTTTGAAACCTTTAGATACACTCTTGCACTCAGCCCTTTGCTTCATAACAGGTGCTGAATTTAAAACCCGTCTCTATGAAAAAGTAGGTTGGCCATCGCTATCTGTCAGAACAGAACAACACTGTATGAAAGGGACTGCTTGATAGACTGCCTGAATATCTCACTTGCTTGTTGAACTTCGACACAGGAACTTTTAATACGAGATCTCATGATTGTCTAAGTCTAAAAAATGGCTGCACTAGAACTGATATGGGAAAAAAGGCTTTTGGTTATTTTGCTTCCCAATAAGAGAATACACTTCAAGGACATGCAACACTGGATACACTGGTACCACTCATGCACTTTAATACGCTGGTGATAAACATTTCTAATCACATCTGTAAGTGTTTTTAATGTTTTAAATGGACCTATTCAGTTATTTGTTTTTGTTTGTATTGTTCTTTATTTGAACAGGACGCTCATGAAAAGAGAGTCTGAGTGCTCTGATTGGGCTCTCCCTGCATAAAGATAAATGAAATAAATGAAAAAAAAAGTCTTTCTTCATGCTTTATTAAATAGTGCCATTATTAGTGTTACTTTCATACAAATCAAGTACTGGATTTCTCATATTTTTGTGTCAGAATGAGTATTCGAATGAGGTGGTTGTATTGAAAGTAGAAGTACGGGAGGCAGTGATAGCAGTGCAGCAGCTGTATAATAGTTATAACAGATGTAGCAATTGGTGTAGCAACAGTAGGTCAAAACAATCCAGATCCAGGCCACAGATTTATAGCTCGCAAAACGATAATTGTTACATTATACAATTCTCCCAGGAGCAAGTCTATTATTTTCATGGCACTAGTTAAAGTGTGTCCATATGGAAAGCATCGCAAGTGTAAGCATTACTAGAATGTTGCCCTGTTAATGTTGTCTCATTAACAATTTAGTTTATTATAGACTTATTTAACTAAATTATATTTGCAATTTATATACTTGTGACTGAAAAACTGTCTGCACTTTTCAGCTAATGCTTTTCCATAATTGACACTTTGTGACTAGCATTGCCTGTAGACAGTGTGTGTTTTCTACGGAAATGGAGCGGACATGTGCCTTGTGGCCAAATGAGCAGCCTGCAGCAAAAGCAGTTAGAGCTCATGGACTGAGCAATATAAATGTGTAGCACTCACAGTCCTAACAGGGCCCGCAGAGATGACACTGGTGTGCTTTGTAAATGGAGACTTAACTGCCTAAATCCGCTTTCTAATTGGACACCAAAAGAAGCACCTACAGGCATATATAATGAGTGTGTGCGCACCTGACAGGGCTAGCTTGGATCCCGCGAAGCTGGTGTGATGTGTACAGTGAACTGGCGTGACAACAAACGCACACAGACTGTTTGATCAGCGCAGGGGTAGATGCCTGAAGGCAGTGGGAGCAGGCCCAGAGTAGGTGGCCCGAAGCCATCTGCAGCTACATACAGTGGAGAGAAAGCCACTGGAAGCTCAGAGCCAAGGCCGCTTTGTGTGTTGTCACCGATGGCTAACCTTCACTCTGTGTGCTGCCACCTGGGCTCTGTGAAAAAAAACACAGACCCTGAGGAGGAGAGGAGGGAGAGCATCTAGTGCAGCCAAGAGAGGAACACGACAATAACAGTGAGGGCTTGAAAGAGAAGAATGCTTTTGGAGAGCCTGGGCTAGTACACGCTGCAGTATTGGCAGGCGGACCCTCATTTGTGTCTGTGCGATTGTTGGCTGGTGAAAAATGCCTCCTAATATGTTGAAATAAACCAACAGGGAGCGGATACGCGAGAGGGAGAATGGAGTAAGATTGATGTGTGCGATAAGGGGCACACGTGATTAGCCCAGTAGAAGAAACACTGCGGTTTGGGGCTAGTAGCCAAGAAGAGAGAAACTATAAGGCATAATGCCACCTTTTATACTCAGCGGTTGAGTCTTCTTCCAAAAAATAACAGGAATCTTGTTGGTGAAGAATTGTTTCATATCATTTCCAAAAAGTGCTGCACTACGTTACTTATTGAAAAGCCAGGGCTGCCACAGAGCACAAACCGCCTCTCTCCACACTGACCTTTACCTCCTTTGCCGTATTCAACTCTTTCACACTGCTTCATAACTTTTAGTGGAATATTTCTGGCATGCCGCTGACCCATTTCTATGTCTTCTATTTCAGGTGACCCGATAGTCCCACTCATCTGGACCAGACACAGTAAACAGCAGTGGAGTTACTTACACAGCACAATGGACTCAACCTTAGCAGGACAAAATGCACTCAAACAAACTGCTTTATGGATGCAGTAATAGTTACATTTTTCTGAAGATATCAAAGACGATGTGGTCATGGAGACAGAACTCTGACACTGACCGCCATCTTTACCCACACATCAAGGAGCGCATTATCCACAATCCTTTACTTCAACTGGAAAGATGTTCAAAACAAAACTGGATCAGAAGGCAAAAGATCTCCCGGCGAAAAAGCTCTTTTCTTCAAGTGTGTCCATATGGAAAGTATTAGGAAGTTGCATTTTAATTCTTACCATAATCGCTGCAAAAAGGTGCACAAAATGGCTGTTTCATAATGCCGGAATGACACAATGATTATGTAACTGTGCCACATGTGACACACGCTGTCAAAAAGTATCTCAGATAAACTTTTGTTGTTTTCCAAATTTACTATAGAATAAAAAAAAATTCCTTATTTTTTTGTTGTGGCTGACCAACCTCCATTTTTGTAACAGAAGAAACAGTTTTTCATTTATTTCATTTTCATTTTTTTGGGGAACAAAATCCTTTCAGGGGTAATCTTAGACTAATACCACGTAGATGTTGCGGTATATTGAAACATGTAAACGTGTAAAAATGGTCCATGGAATCAATGGGGCTAATACAAACGGTTGCTCTTCTGGTTTCTTATCTGTGTTTTTAAACGCCTGTTAACCGCTATTGAGTACATGTGTCAGTATTATATGAAATGAATAAAACCTTTATCAAAACAATACCAAACTTTGTCACATTTTGTATAGACGCATATAAATTAGACAACGCTCGACACTCAATCCACTTCTTGAATCCACGCACTTACAGATTTACATAGGGAGATGGATTAGATGGATGCATGGAAAAGAAACAAACATAAAATAGACTATATGGAGTATCATTCAAGACCTTAGAACGATAAAAATACAATCATTAAAACTCTATATATAATTTAGAGAGAAGAGATTTTGAACACCAACATTGCCGACCTTGTATATATTTTGTGACATTTCTTCTTGAATGGGTGAGTGTATACAAATCAAATTAAATATTGAAGAGGTGAAGGTGTTCAGCATTCATTTGTCTAGTACTTATTTATTTTGAATGCCACACAAGCAGAAAAATATTTCACCAAATGAATTAGACATTCAGTAACTTTATTATTTGTGTCATGTATAATTTGATACTAACTGCAAAATGTGTTGGTTTTAGTTGGCAGTGTGTCATTCTTTAACAAGGATGATGGTTCAGTATGCAAAAGTGCATATTGAAAAGAGGGCTCTGAGGATCCTTCCCCAGGAAATTTTGAAGAAATCACACACCACATTCGTACTACGCAAAGTGAGTGAAGTGTCTTGCCCATTGACACAACCACAGTATGCACAAGAGCCACTGCTGCCCCACTTTGGCACCTGGCATTCCAAGTTGTCTCCTATCTAAGCACTAACCAAGCCAAACCAAGGTGGCATAGTTATATTTATTTATTTATTTTCAATGTTATCAATGTTATATGTATAATATAGGAGCAAAATGCACTGATTACTTGATTTGAAGAGAGGTAAAACTCCATACGTACACAATTTTTCTTACATCCAGGCCATTTCAAAATAAATGCATTTTCAAGTCTGATTTTTACAAATAATTTGCTCCCAGATTTGATACTGCAGAGTGCACTGGTTATTTGGGGGTTTTTTTTGGAGAAGCGTTTGACCTTTTCTCCAAAAAACGTTTTATTTATTTTTTGTTTTGTTAATAGTCAAGTTTGATTTTTACAAATTATTGCCCCCAGAGCTAAAAACTTGTTTAAATTTAGTATAAAATATTGAACACATCTTGTGCCCATTTTAAATTAAGAAAATGACATGGCCAAGACAGTGTTTTCAATACACTTATATTAAGTACTCTAAGGAGGTCTTCCACTTGGTCAAGTCACATTACATAAACATGCTCCATTGTCAGAATAAATTTCTTTTCATTAAAGAGTGGAATCACTGTTCATGAGCCTAATGTAAATCCTTCGAGGGAACAGCTCCACTCCTCAAACAGGTAATGTATTTTACTCTATAGGTTTATTCCACTTCTCCACTGTTTGCACCAGCCATCACTTTTGGCAAGTGCATAAAAAACTACTTGGAGGTACCCTGGGGGGACACGTACTGCTAGTACCATGTAAAACCATTGTCATGCAGTGAGATGCCCTCAAGTCAGCCTAAAGATAGCACTTTAAAAGGCAGTGAAGACAGTAAAAGGAATTCAAAAGCAGGCATTATATGGTATACAGCGTGTTTGGGATGCAGCAGTCAACATGATGCTGAGTGCAAGTGACATTCAAAAGAAAGTCTGGAGTTGACTCAAGATTTGAAAAAAAAGAAGAAAAGAAAAAGTATGTAGGAAGTGCATAGTACAATATGTAGTCCATCCAAATATTTAAAAATAGGAATACATTTCCCCAACCATGGGGTCAGATTATTGGCTACTCTTTTGCTTCATCTCTCACTATATTGGGACAGGAGCAGACAATTTATACTTTTTTTTTTTTGATGACTTTGAAAAACACAATTCTGTGTTGAAAATCAGATTGCATTAAGAGCACAGTTGAACAAAATGTGATCAAGAACTATTTTATGATCATTTGCAAATTCTTACTTAGAAAAAAAAAAAAAAAAAAAAAAAGTACAGATATCACTAAGGCAATTTAAAAAGCAATTAGTTGAGTGCTGACTATATAAGCCTTTTTTCCAGTGTGCCACTGGAAAAAAGGCTTATATCGGGGCCCACTTTGGAGCGGGTCTGTTTGGTACAGCTCCCTCCAGCTCAGTTGCGTTTCAATGCGTCAAGCACAGCTCCAAATCCAGAGGCAGAACTCTACTATGTGAGAGACTGATGCCACCCAAACATAACTGTGAATAAATAAAATCTAAGTCATATCTGAATTATACTCGTAATTGTATGGCTGATCTCAGCGATTCACACAAAGACGTTTAATAATTCCCAGTTTGTGGCGCTGTGAGACAAAACGAAACCTTGAGTAAACACTAAAGCTACTGTAAACACAAACTTCTACCAGTTTATCATCAGCTTTTTCTATATTTATTTCATTTCTCTGAGCCTCTACAAGGTGTTTTAGCATCCCTTTATGTGATGCATTGGGTTTGGCTTATGTTAGATGCATTATGCCCTGGAAAATGTGAGTGGCATGCATCCATAAACAGGAAACAGCTGTTGCATTCATGCTAGCTTAATTTTTTGCGGAACATGTCGGCTCAACATTTAAGTTGCCATAACTGGAAATACAGCATTTATCATGAGATCCAGTCATTCTTTGCTGTCTTATTTTCGCCTGACTCTGCGTTCTCTCTTCTCTTCTCGTTTGGTTGTTAACGATGCCAGGAGCTGTACTGTAGAGGCCAGAGACCCCACTGGGAGTTAGTACCCTTCAGAGTCTGTTTCAGACCCTCAAATGGGGCGGTATTGTTCACCTTAGACAGTGGAGACACTTGCAGTCTGTACTGATTCGCTCCAAAACAAACCAGTGGAAACAAGGCTATAGAAACCATTGCCAGGGACACTTGATTTGGTCTAATCTGGTGCTAGTTGGATGACAATCTGCTAAAACCTACTTCTACTCTATGATCATCGCCCACATAGACTATTGTTTAACTACTTGGTCTCTTGCCTGCCCCACAACACTTAAAAGCATTGAAAACCTCTATAAAAGAGGCCTAAAAAACTTTATAAAAACCCATTTCCTCCCATCACTGTCACATTCTGAAAAAAGCATAGACTATTGGACTTTAACAACATGATCAAACTTAAAAGATCTTGTCTAATTTATAAGGTCCTACACTCCCTCGCACCACCACCCTTAAAGGAGTACATCAAATATAAAGACAATCTAGCAACAACCACACGAGCTACCACCAGAGGTGACCTGCTGATCCCCCACAGACGGACCACCTTTGGTCAGAATGTATTATCTGTCCAAGGTGGGAACCTGTGGAATAGTCTCCCAGTAACTCTGAGAGAATGTCCCACATACAGTTATTTTAAAGCTCAAAGCTTTGTGGCTAAAATCTGGCATATTTACATATGTATCTTATGTTCAGTAATATGCACTTTCCCTTTTCTAAATAAATAAATGAAAAACTGCTTATGGTCAAACCAAACATGCACCATCCATAGTAGCAATGTGATTTTAACCATAGAAACATATTTGCATGTATGGGCAAAATATGAAGGGGGTGAGTGTAGAATGTAATTGTCTTGAAAGAATGGGAGGCCAAACTAACTGACAGAATGGGGATTGTGTAATGACTGGAATGTGCAATATTTTGTATGATGCAATAATGGGAAGTGCGCATTTGTGCAATGAATGGAATGTGCAACTGGGAATGCGCAACCATGGGAACTGTGCAGTGAATGTAGTGTGCAATTTTTAACTTGCCCTTTTTGTGACTCCAGCCCCTGGGACAACAGATGGAAACTAGTCTTTGGCTATAATCTGGTTCATGCCGTTTCATGTCTGTTCATTAATACGCATTGTCCCAGTCAAATAAATAAATAAATAAATCATGTAGTAACAACTGCCTATAAGAGAAAGGCCAATAGGAAACAGCCTGCCTCCATCTTCCTTATGTAAAGGAGGTCACATGGTATTTGATTTCACTTGCCCTTACTTTTATTTGGGCTCATTTATTTTACTACCCTCTTGTGGTGACCGGTAGTGATAAGTCTCCTTTGCACTGTGAGCGGGTTTCCATTTGATAATAGACAAGTATGAGGTGAGTCTCTGACTTCACCTCTTTCATAAAAAAAAAAAAATGTGGATTTCTGTTTAATCATTTGTTATGATTAGCCTAATTGTTCATGCAGATCAAAACCACTAAAGACAAAACCATGCACTGGCCATTTATTCACAACAGAATGCAGATAAACTATTCGACATAGATGGGTTAGTTCTGCAACTAAACTGGACTTGCACAGCCAAGTTCAGCGCAGTTACACAATCGATTGCCAACTTGTTTTTTCAGAGACATTTAAAATTCAAAATCTGATGAAACAAATTATCTTCCATGCTGGTTCAAAATCAGGCACAGCACCTTAAATTTCAGTGGGACGTAAGAATAAACATAGTGGAGGAGATAAAATGAATGCTCAGAAAGTGTATCCTGGTTTTGGACTGTGGGCATCTGTCCCTCCCTCTGCCGTACACACCAATACACGACTATCTGTGTTGTGTTGCATTAAAGCTGCCTTCCTCAAATGCTTTTCTGATTTGGTTAATCTGCTAGTGGATCCTCTGCGGGGCCAAGGCCTTCACTGAGCCATAACACACTGCTCTTTGTGCATGTGTCAATGCGTGGTTAGTGCATGTCATTAAAAGATTACAGAGAATAAATACACTGAAGAACTGTGCGCGCCCTGACTGCCATAATTACAGAGCAGGAGAAAAAATGTGTAAAAAGGATTTGACATCAAAATATGACAGCTGCAGTTTTGGAATTCTCTCACTATAGTGTAGTGTTAGCGAGGTGATCTTTAAAGCTGCATGCAAGTCAACTATGAATGGCTTGTAGAATATCAATCCAAGGACAGTTTGAAAGCAGGGTCTAATGTTACTACAAATATTTATTACAACTACTGCCCTCTACTACATGCTGGATACTAATCTTATCATCTGTGACTAGGCGGATACAATCAGACGACACTCATATTAGTCAAATATGCTGTGTGGTTAGTGGAGGAATGAGCCAGTCGCTCCTAACAGACGCTAGAGCAGATGCAGCACTAGGCTAACATATGCGTAAATACATCACAGGGATGGTGATCAGGGGGAGGTGCACCACTCAGATTTGGAGCTCATTCACAGACCTCCACGCTCTGTTCCTTTGATAATGGTTAACAAACTGTTAACTGGACTGATTGTAATGCATTCTGAACCAACAAGTCCACCCATTGTCCATGTGCTGATGTGCTGTAGTTTATTCAACAGATTATTCTTTGCACATCATTCATTTATCAGTGTTAAATCTGTCCTGGTTAAAATGTTGGCAGAAAATAGTCCCTCTTTGGCAGCATTGATGAGACAAAACAGAAAATTCGTACTAAAGAGAGAGCGAGCCTATTATGAATTCACCATGTTTAGTTCTAAATGAAAATATCTACATTTGAAAGTAGCTCATAATAACACACAACAAACATGACCTTTTAGTGTGTAATGGAGCATATCTCCTCCTGTTGGTTTAGGACAGGCATTATAATACATGCATTTCACTGACTCTGCTGTTGTCACTCACACCACGCTCTCTCAAGAACACAGAAAACACACATTCACTAGTTCAATTAGGCTGTAATTGACTACAATTATGTTTGATAATCATCACATTAATAATGAACAATATTATGATGAATACAGAATGATCTTGTTTATCAGGCAGCCTGGGGTAAAGGCACAGGCGTACAGGCACAGGCGTGTCCATAAACTGACACTGCTGACAACTTTGAATATTAAGCAGCTGTTGAATGTGAGGCATGGTTCCACTGGCACAGTTATTTAACACAAACATTCTCTTTTATATTCCATACATCAATGTTGTATGTGTTTTGATTTTTTAGGTTTATAGTTTCTAATATGACATTGTTTCATCTATGATCAGTTAGTCAATGAATAGATCTAGAAATACATCATAATTTGAGATGTTGGACAATTGTTGTGCTATTAAGATCTCTTGGGGTGTGTAAATTAATGCATTCTTTATGCTGGCCATAAAGTGGACACAGTACTGCAGTATGCAGTAGCTTGGCCTTTATTGACTTTTATTTGTGATTTTGGCCACTTTGACATTGGTATTTCACCTTAACTTAAAAGTATGTCTACATTTGGAAAACGTACTTTAAAAACAACACCTCAGTTTTCAGGGCATTGTTTATGCATTGGAGCGGGAATGAATATGCAAAGGATTAATAATTATATTCATTGGTTGGGCCTGGTTAGAACGTGGATGGGATCGCAGCTTGCCTTGTATGAATGTGATGTATTGGTGGTCAGAGGGGGCTTGATTCCATCAGTCTACCCCAAGACAGCTGTGGCTACAACAGCAATAACCTCTAACACTAATGCATGATCATCATCCATTAACAATGTGCATGCTAATAAAGCCATGTTCATGTAAGCAATTTGAGTGCAGAAATGCTCACAACAAGTCTGGTGATGGTGTATAGGTAAAGATGAACAGCAGGAGGCTTGCAAGTTTCAGATTATGTAATTATCGAGATAAAAATAAATAAACTTGAACATTCAGAACGAGAGCACAGAAAAACAGAATGTATGTCCCGTATGTCGCTGAAGAATAAAGCGATCAGATGTAATATATGAATCAGGCGCAGGCTTAGAGCCCACTTGATAATAATAAAAAAATAAAAGTCTGTGGATAAACCAATATATGCTTTACCAGGCTTACATCCATAATAGAGCATCATCTCTTTGCTTCATACAGAAATAATTCATAAATAAATGAGGATATTAAGGAGGGAGAGGGGTGAAAGATGGAGGGAGCCTTTGAGATGAGTGCAAAGGTTGGCCTAAAAATAATACCACTCCTGTCGTGAGAGCACACATCAGAGCAGGTTATAAATGAACTCAACACATCAATGTGGCATATACTTCAGGCCAGTATGTGTGTCTTTCTGCAGATGAGATGATACCATGCAAGAAAGAAACAGAATGGCAGTGTGTGCGGCCCTGATAAGCAGCACAGGCCCAAGGGGTTCTTTACATGGCGGTCCCAACCTGTCACTATCCCTCCAACGCTCGTCCTGATATGCACACACACTGCCAGCCCGATAACCCCACCTCCACTCATGACATCCGTGTCAGTGGGGCTATGAGAGAGAGGTACTTTTCCTATATTCCCACGAGCTGTGCAGGAAGTCAAATAAGAGCTGCAGTGATGCCATTTGGAGTGTGGATTTGTCATTGTGAAACAGCTTCTACAGATTATGGTAAAAATGCTATATTTGTGTAGTTTATTGTTTTAGGGATTACAGTTGAATTCACATATTCTCTCAGCAACAACACAGTCCACAGTATAATTAGTTTCAGAAAATAATTTGTGTTATTTAAAAGCAAACTAAATATACGAATTATGCTTTATTAAGTATTTGCTAACATTGCCCAAACTCCAGAGAAACAATAATAGAATTTTCACATTATGTAGGCATGTAATCATGACTAAGAAATGTCTAAATAACTCCATTAGTTCATGATTAGTTCAACCAGTAGCTAAACACCTCTAAAGTGAAGACTATTTAGACTTATTTATTTGTTAAAATACTATTCTGGCCATTATCTAAGCCCGAGTCATGACCCATCTTCTCCCAAATTTTAACTTCAACAGAGGTGGGAATCAACTCTACATAAAAAAGCAAGCAAGAAACAAGGATACAAAACATGTGAATGTGTATTAAAAACGTTCAGAACATTTACACAATGGAAATCTGTTTTGTCTGCAAAACATCTTATAAACATGTTATTGCGAACATTTTCAAATGTATAGCAGCATTCTGGTTTGTGAACCAGTCTTTACAGTTTTGAGGTCACATTTAAAAAGGAAAAAACAAAACAAAACAATAAAAAAAAAATATCCATCCATCCATCCATTTTCTTCCGCTTATCCGGGGCCGGGTCGCGGGGGGCAGCAGTCTAAGCAGGGACTCCCAGACTTCCCTCACCCCAGACACGTCCTCCAGCTCCTCCGGTGGGACCCCAAGGCGTTCCCAGGCCAGCCGAGAGACATAGTCCCTCCAGCGTGTCCTGGGTCTTCCTCGGGGCCTCCTCCCGGTGGGACATGCCCAGAACACCTCCCTAGGGAGGCGTCCAGGAGGCATCCTAAGCAGATGCCCGAGCCACCTCAGCTGGTTCCTCTCGACGTGAAGGAGCAGCGGCTCTACTCCGAGCCCCTCCCGTGTGACTGAGCTCCTCACCCTATCTCTAAGGGTGCGCCCAGCCACTCTGCGGAGGAAACTCTCATTTCGGCCGCTTGTATCCGCGATCTTGTCCTTTCGGTCATGACCCAGAGCTTCATGACCATAGGTGAGGGTAGGAACGTAGATTGACCGGTAAATCGAGAGCTTTGCCTTTCGACTCAGCTCCTTCTTTACACAACGGACCGATACAGCGACCGCATCACTGCAGACGCTGCACACCGATCCGCCTGTCAATCTCGCGTTCCATCCTTCCCTCACTCGTGAACAAGACCCCGAGATACTTGAACTCCTCCACTTGAGGCAAGGGCTCACCACCCACCCGGAGAGGGCAAACCACACCTTTTTCCGGTCGAGAACCATGGCCTCAGATTTAGAAGAGCTGATTCTCATCCCAGCCGCTTCACACTCGGCTGCAAACCGCCCCAGTGCCTGCTGCAGGTCCTGGCTCGAAGAAGCCATCAGGACAACATCATCTGCAAACAGCAGAGATGAGATCCTGAGGTTCCCGAACCAGACCCCCTCCAGCCCCTGGCTGCGCCTAGAAATTCTGTCCATAAATATAATGAACAGAACCGGTGACAAAGGGCAGCCCTGGCGGGGCTGCCCTTTGTTTTTATAAAAAAAAAATAAATAAAAAAATTAAAAGCCTATTAAATAGGGTTTTAATAGTTTTTTGTAACCTTTTTAAAGGGAACCTCAAAACTTAAAAGGGACATTTATAGTCACGCACCCACACATGAACCAGCCTGATGCAGAATAAGCCCTTCTTTAGGTACCAGTGGTTGCCCCTTTAGGCCTGTAGTTACTTTACTGTCCTGCATTCCTGTACAGGCTTGTAGGGGCAACACCGATACACAAAGAAGGGTTTATTCTGCATTAGATAGATACTGCGGCATGTACAAGCAAGACAACCTTATAGATTTTTACCTTACATAATATACTGTATTTTTAAAGCATTAATACATTCTTCCACTGTTTAGTTTTAGGAATTAGCTTCCCTGAATCTTTCTTTCTGGTACTACTATGTACAGTTCGGCAATTGGAGCAGTAATGACAACTGTATTACAGTCCACCCCAGATCTTTGGAAGGCCCGGGCCATGGTGTCACCTTGCTTGAAGATCTTCAAGCATATCTTGAAGATATATATATATATATATATATATATATATATATATATATATATATATATATATATATATATATATATATATATATCTTGAAAAAAAAATAAAAAAAAATATATATATATATATATATATATATATATATATATATATATATTTTTTTTTTTTTTTTTTTTTTTTTTTTTTTAAAGGCCAAGAAATGTATTAAATAATTTAATAATACATGCATATTAAATAATTTCATAAAATGTAAATAGATTTCTTTTTAAAAAGCCCCTTTAAGAGGCTGTAGTGTAGAACTGCAGTTAGCCTGTATAATTGCAGCCCAAGTATAAAGCTTGTTTCAACTGTGTGCTCTTTTGGTGAAATTCTACATGTTATAGCTAAAGCCCATCGCCTTGAATTGAACGGCAAAGTTGTGCAAAATTAATTTCAGTGTTTATAGATGACTTATTATCACTGCACGATGTCGTAACTGGGTCAAATGCACGGGACAGATAAAGAGTAAAGTTTCAAGTAGCACTTGGCTGCGTGACATCAGCTCGACTGTTCTTATGTGGATGGGCCATGAACGGTTTGGGGGGAAAATCCCAATAAGGCTTTAAAACTCCAACTATTCAAGACAGAGAAAGGAATGCGAATGTAACAGCTTAAAAGTATGCTAACTTTGGAACATGTGCAAGGACGTCTGAACTGCACGAGCCACTGAGCTCATAATCAACCCGCCACATGAGCGCCACGTGAGCGCCAGGTGAGCAGGTGTGCGTCTGCGTGGGCTGCAGTTGATGACGTCATCAACACGAATCTCTTCTTTCAACACGAATATCTTCTTTCGGTTATAAAATCATACATTTAGTTTTTTATCAAAATATTATTTACGTATAGCACGTTCATATTACATATACTAAAGTACACATTTCAAATTTAAATATTGAAACCAGTGCAAGTTTAAGACCTACGTCACAAAATAGGAGCGTGGAGAATAGGCGGGACTTCGTCTTGACGCATGCGCAACTGCGTCATCCAGTGACTCTAAAAGAAGTAAATGTTGAGAAGTAAGATGAAATTTTGAGGCTGCCATCAGAATATGACACTGAAAGCAAGATCCAACACAGGAGCTCACTATGCCTGGTAAGTTTAGTCACTTTATTATTACATTTTGTATCCTCCTCACAAAATCACCTTGCTTTAGAAATATATTATATTCTTAATTTGGCCAGTTTATAGTTAATATATGGTTATAATTATGTTAGAGTTGGAGATACATAGAAGGCTGTTCCGTTAGTTAATTAAGTAAATGTATTTTTTTTTAAAACTGTTTGGTCTGTATGCAACAGCAGCAGACTTCTCTTTGGCTACAAGTGCGCACAACTAGAGAAATGTACACGCTGAAAAACTCATCATTATAATGTTCTTTAACAGCAGGCCTAAAGTGCTACTGAAGAGGATAAAAGCAGGATATAAATATGCATAGGAGACGTACAGAGGTGATCCGTAGATGCCAAGCCTTGTCTCTTATCTGTGTTTGGACTCCTCTTTCTTCGCTTTGAGGACTTAAAAAGGATGTGATGCACAAAGCTGTTTAGAGGACGCCCCACTGGAGCATGACGAAGTTTTCAAAATTATGTGTTGCAGGTAATGTGTTTTTCTTTTGCCTTCAGAACAACGTGAACTTATGAGTTTATTGTACGCGAGGTGCTGATATTGTAAGCAGGTTCTGTTAATGTTCTATTGGTGCAATGCTGTTTCACAGTTAAATCAGCATCGCTGCAGTTCGTGCTCATTGTCACTATAGTTGACCATCCTGGGCGTGCACGCACTTATCGGCATCAGAGGCCAGTGGGGAGTTTGGGGAGACCAAAGCAAATGTCCATCAGGCACAGAACTAGATTCTAAAGATCAAAAGTATCAGAGAGGAGGTGGATGAGTTTCATGTGCAGGTTGGTAAAATTGTTGACAACAAATAGTAATGTAGACTACTGTGGGTGTTAATGTAATAAACACATTTTTTGTCATTGTAAAATGTAATAATCATCTAAAACTGTAAGACAAAAAAGGGCACATGAAAAATCACATAATGTTTTCCCTGGATCTGTTTCTATTATTAAGCCGTTTTAGAGCAATATATTATTGCTAGATACCACAACACTGTGCCTTTTTAAAAAGTTATGTGTTAATTTTTATTTTTTGTATTTGTTTTTTGTGCATATTTTTTTTTTGTATTTTTAGTTTTTGTCAAGGATTAAGACTGAGACAAATAGCCATTTATAAGAATGTCCAAAAAATAAGAGATGTGTGTTAGATGATGATTCAAACGCTGAGGAGATGGATGGGCCAAATGAGAGAATTTGTAGCATAAATGAACTCTATTTTCAGCACAAACAGAAGGTTGCAATCATTCATGTAATCCAACAATGTAGTATAGTCCTTTTACATGTTAGATTTTTGTTGCAGTATGGAAGGGGCAGAATGGTGGGTGGATGGAAGAGGAAGAGATGTCTATTTGGAATGTTGGGTGTGCAAAAATAATGGTGGGAGAAAGACAGCTCTATGGGTTGTAGAGTGCAGATCAAGGAGGCATTTAGTCCCCATCATTGCTCGCCATGTAAGAGTAGGCTTGTCGATTATCAGTGATGATTGGCGAGCATATCGGATTTTGCCTGAGTGAGGATACCATCACTACTAGGGATGGGACGATATACGATAATATTGTTAATCGCGATAACATCGCGGTCCTCGATTAATAATTCGTGGCCATTTTTCATAATCGTGGTCATCGCGCACGATTATAATCGTCTTTACGGCACCAGACTGCCTCATGTTTCTGGTTTCAATACAACGTTTAGATGCTAGTTTTGGTGTTTGCTCACAAGGGGGCGCTCTGTCACAGCAATGACACTTGTTGCGTCTGTGCCTGCTCTGGTGAGTCTGGTGCCGAAAAAAAGTTGCAGGTCCGAGGGCAAAACAAGAGCATCTTGCACGAGCATTTACGAGACAAACATTCTGCATTGTTTGACAAACTTGAGCCTAAAATATTCATCATAAGTGACATAAACTATTCAATATAGATTGTGTTGTGTGTAGCATTAGCTAAACAACATTTTACAGACACACACACGATATATATTTACCTACAATCATGCCAATAGCAGAATAAACCACGCTCACCGATCGAGAACAACATCCAATCCATCCAAAAATAAGCTCCTCTCCTCCAGTCCACAGTCATCTTCACTCTTTGACACGAACCGCTCCGGGTCAGAGACGCCTCTAGTTTAACTTGTACAAACATCCACAGTGTCCTCGATCGTGTACTTCCTTTGTTTTGTCCGTTTTGTCCGTTTCATCATGTTTAGAGGCAAAACAGCGCCTAGAATGCGCGCATCATGCACGCTTCGTTTACTCGGTAAAGTCTGTGTGTTTACGGAAAATCTCGGCATGTCACACACGTGCTCCGCTGCTCATTGGCTGTGAGGAGAAAACGTCACTAAACGTGTGTGATGTGATTGGTTGATTCTACACGGGGGAGAGTGGGGCGTAAACTTTCAGTCACATGTAGCACTGATTCGCTGTTTGAGGCTCCAGTCCCACAACCTCCACCTTATTGGACAACACTGGTGTCAATCAGAAGATAACACGTGTGTTTAGCACTGAGGAAGAAAGTCGGCGCTGTCTTAAGTTTATTATGCCTGAAATCGACCAAAGAAATGCAAAAAAGTGACAGGAATACTTTCCTGCAGCAGATTGGACATGGACGATCTAATTTATTTTGTGGACATGATTTCTTCAGTGGGTTCTATTCTCTGGACCTGTAGGAACAAATGAGACGAACTTTGTGGAATATGTTGTTTTACAAAACCAGAGCCCTCAAAGGTGAGTGAAGTCCAAATCTGCATTTTTGGCTTTTCTGTAAAAACGTCTTTCCTGTCAGCACTGTGGTGAATCCAGGTGAAAATTGTTTGCATATACAAAAAGACGAACGCTGTAGCTTTCATTTGATGTGTAGATTGTTTGCTTGGGTGACACAGAAGTACATGTAGATTCCTGTAGAGTTGTAAAGTAGGCCCGGGCCGTCAGAACGTTTACAAACTAAGAAATTATGGCGATAATATCATCAATCACGATTATTTTGGTCACGATAATCATGAGTCTAAATTTTAATATCGTCCCATCCCTAATCACTACACTGTTAACCACAGCAAAAGTTACGATGATCCATAACACTGAGCAGGCAAGGCGCTTTTACAAAGAGCAGGTCTGCAGGCTGAGCGGGAATAGAACTGATAATTTGTTATCTGAGCACATTGCTAGCGGATAGAATAACTGGCAAGAATGTTGATGGGCCGTTACAAAGGTTGATCTATGACATAGGGAAACAGAAATCTCTTGTTATCATTATTATTATGATTTTTGTTTGGTCATCATTTTCTTTATGTATATTATCAAATGTATTTTTCTATGTATCTTGTATGTATCTTAAAATTTAAGGTTGTCTTGCTTGTACATGCTTGTACATTGAGGTTCCCTTTCAAAAGGTTACAAAAAAAAAACCTAATTAAAACCATATTTGTGTTTTAATAGTTTTTTGTTTTTTTGTTTTTTTAACCTTTTAAAGTGTGACCTCAAAACTGTAAATACTGGTTCACAAACCAGAATGCTGCTATACATTTGAAAGTGTTTTAATAAGATGTTTTGCAGACAAAACAGATTTCGATTGTGGTTTTAAATGTTCAGAAAAATGTAATACACATCCACATGTTTTGTATCCATGTTTCTCTCTTGCCTGCTTTTTTATGTAGAGTTGATGGGTCATGACACTCTGGGCTTAGATAATGGCTTGTATAGTACCTTAACAAATACTTAATTAAGTCTAAATAGTCTTCACTTTCAAAGTGTTTAGCAAACAGTATTAGTTACTGGTTGAACAAATCATGAACTAATGGAGTTATTTAGACATTTCTTAGTCATTATTACCTCCCCAAATTATGTGAAAATTATATTGTTTCTCTAGAGTTTGGGCAATATTAACAAATACTTAATAAAGCATAATTAGTCTTCACTTTAGAAAAGCTCTAAAAAAGACATTAAGACATTATTTAACACGTAATAGCTGCCTGAATTATCATTGCATTACCAAATTAGTAAATCATTCTAAGAGCTAATCATTAATATGTGTTAGAGTTGATACTTAAATGTGCATTTACAAATACACACAAATGGTTAGTTAAGGAGTAACTAATTGTGAAATAAGTGAGTAACTATACACAACACAGGCCAATGAATTGCTAATTAAGTGTTAATTAAAGTTGTAATGAAATAGTTAGTAAGCCTGAATCATTATTAATTATTTGTTCATTGTTAATTAAGTCTTTGTTCATGCTTTATTAAGGTTAAATAGGGTGTAGTTCTTATAAAGTGTTACCTAAATTTCTGTGTTGTCTCTTCTTATGTGTATGCTTACTCTTACCTATAAGCATACAAACCTTTCAAAGCCAGCCCAGAGTTTTGCTGTGTCTTTGTGGTCAGCGAAGGCTCCAGAGGCACAGGATGTGAACACCTGCTCTCTTTAATGAGATGTTTACTGTCTCCTGCTATACCAGTGTCTGCATGCACTCCAAACATTAGGCTATTTTCTATCTTGTGAAAAAACATTGCTCTACTTTATTCGATTCGTTGACACAATGAGTTCTAATTTTGAATCTAGAAGTGGGTTACTGAGGTTGAGATACCACAAGGGTAAGTTGCTAATTGTTGATATTACATCAATTTGTAAGTGTTTTTGTGGACACTCAAAAGATTATGCATTACTCAGTCATGCCTCACATTCAGTCACACCATGTTGGAGAAGACAAATTATTTCTGCCAACAACTAAATATCCTCTCTGCATGTGGTCTTTAACTCTCTAATAAACCAGAAAAAAGCCAATAATGTCTCAACATTTTCATTATTGTCACGATTTAAACAGAATGAGGATCCAGAATGCTGCTGTGCTTTAAAGTTCTTGAAACAATGAGAAACATTAAATCCAGAAGTAAAGTGACACACAAGCATGAGCATAAGGGAAAACACGACACTGACAATGGACCATCAAAAGGCAGGGGAGAACACAGTGTATAAATGTACACTGGACAAACAAGACACAGGTGAGACACTTTAAGGCAGGGCAAGCAATCAACAAAATTAAAATATTCAATTCAATTCAAAACATAAAAAGGCTACACACATGCCATAATAAAACCTGGTACAGAATGAAAAATGATACAAGGAAAATCAATATCATGCCATTTAAAACATTAACAGATGACTTACTTTTGTTAACAACCCAAGCTTTCCAGGAAAGGGGATCTAGAATAAAAAAATAAATAAATAAATGAATAAACAAATAAATAATAGTATAATAATAATAATAATAATAATAATAAATAATAATAATAATATAATAATAATAATAATAAATAATAATAATAATAATAATAATAATAATAATAATAATAATAATAATAATAATAATGAATGGCAACTGAATTTTACAGAGGGAAAAAAGTCCTTTGACATGACAAAGACATGGAACAACCAAAAGAATTCTATGCTAATATTTGTATTTTCATTCAGTGATTGAATCGATTTATATCTAAGAACTGTAATTTATACAGTGATACCACTCTGTTGAGCCAACAGGCTGCAGGTCATGGGGGAGTGCTGTCTTCTCTTGGGTCTGTCTAAAGCTAACAGGACCCCTTAGGCCCTGGGACAGCTCAGCAATAAACCACTGATTCCCCAGCTGCATGTGGCAGTGCTGTGTCAGCACCCTGGATAACTTACAATGTTAGCACTGTTAGTGGCCCTAATATAGCAATGCTGGTCATGTTGTAAAACATATGTGGGGAAAACTAGTTTTTATGATTGTATTCACAGTTACAGTTAACTTACAACTTCTGATCAAACTGGGGACAGGCCACAGCAGTGGGGCAGTATTAACATTAGTTTATTGAGAGGAGGCTGTTTGAATGTGTTGACGTCATGTGTATAACTTCAGTATAAAAAGTTATTTTGGCAGCTTTGAAGAGATCTTATTGTTATGACCCAGCTCAGCTAGGATCAGGGAGGTAACAGAAAGTAGATGGAAAAAAAAGGTAAAATAAAGAAGTAATTTAATGAACAGGATTGTAAAATGTAAGTTAGCAAAAGCTCTCCAAAATAGTCATGCAAATGTATGAACTAAATAAACTAAGAACCCAAAAATAGCAGGGTTAACGGATAACAAGCTTTGTGTCTCAAAAAACTAAAGGGTCAAATTAAGAGACTCATAACACAAAACCAAATCACAAATAAACAGTGTCCCAAATAAACACGAGTCACATAAACCTACAAACAGAATCGAGTGAGAAAATAACAAGAGACACAATAACAAAACTAAACTATTGTCTCACACACACAAAGTTAGACACAGACAAACAAGTGACGAGTGGTAAAATTGCACAACACAAATTTTCCAAGATGGCATAAAAAATGCACGAGACTGGGTGGGGATCCAAAAACACGAAATTACTTCTAATATTGGTAATTGGTAATTTTCAAATGTGCTGCTAATCAGAGTGTTGAGGGATCCGGAGAGAAGTCATGAGATGAGATTTGGAGCTGTGACCAGAGGAGGGGCGCTGCTATGAATATTCAGTTGTTGACATTTAGAGTAGACTCAGAGGATGTGAGGCAGCCAACAGAGCATAAGAGCATTAGCGAACATGGCAACAATAAGGGCGAATAGGGTACTGGTGTTTATGTCTGGGGTGGGGGGCTATTACACTTGGCCCGGGACATTGATTGAGTTAGATATGTCCCACTTGCCAACACATGCTTGATTATGACAACGGTGTAATTAATGAGACTTGCCGTCGCTGATTGTTAATGTCAGTTGGGTTTGTGGAGCTATAGCGACACAAGCTAAAAGTAGATCTGGGTCACTGTCTTCTCATTACACCCATTCCATTCCCCCACTGCACCATCAGCTGTTTATTCTGTCAATATATTCTCCTCTTCACAGGGATTTTATGGCAAATTCTGATAAATAAACTTCTTTGGTGCTAAGCTGGAAAAGGATAAAGAGTAAGAAATAATAGCATGATAGTCGCATACAAAGGCAAAAGCAAGGAAACAGTGCTTTGTGCTCTTGTTTATGAAGCTAATGACCTCTTTTGCATAATTACGGTTGCATAAAATGTGTTCTCACTGCAAAGCTCAAGAGGAAAGCCGTGCTAAACATAGTCACAGAGGAACACGACTGTCACTGAGAGGAAGGAAAGAATGGACACACTACACATGAACTGCTGTTGTTTTGGAGGTTATGGAGTAACTGGAGCCTATATGTAAAATGCCTGTATGTGGAGCCTGTATGTAAAATGCACTACATTGCTTTAGTGCTAATATTAGCTGCCTATTATTGGTGCCAGCGTGTTTTTCATCTATCAGTGTAGTGTAGGAAGGTGATTCTAGGTTTGATTAGCACAGCATAAAACCATCACAGGCAGATGTATTTGTGCTATGCCAATGGAGCTCAACAGTGACTGCCCATCCAGTGGTTCCACAAGAAAATGTCCTATTCATTTTTCTCATAGACTTTCCAAAAAAATGTATCTTAAAAATTCAAAAGCTTGCTCGGAGATAATCAGCTATGTGGTAACTATTGACCACAAGGCATATAATTTAATTTGAAATCAGTTTCTGAAACTTTATAAACCGCAGTTATTAAAACATTTTGCAGTCTCTTGCATTTTAAACATCCCTTTTGGACTTAAAATAACCACATTATGGATATTAGTTAGCACGAAGCTGGTTAGCCTCTGCAGTGCTTTTGAACTCTTAATATTTGAATTTTCTGTAAAATCTATGGGAAAAATGTATGGAAAGTTTACTTCTGGAACCTGAGTTCAACTCCATAACATTTGTAGCTTATTTTGACACATGTCAACTAAAAGAAATCATGTCATTCCTTCAAAATGGCTGTATTTTTTTGTTCAAACTTTATTTAACTAGGAACACAGAAATTGAAATTTACTGACGGTTTTTTTTACAATACCAGTCTGAAAAGGATCAGCATCTTTTGAACACAAGCTTTGATTTTGAAACAGTCAGAAGGAACTTGTCTGCCAACACAAGTACAGAGGTGAATTGTTTTAGTGCTTCACCCAGTTCCCTCAAGCAGTTCGATGAAATGAAGCATCTGCAGCACCTAGAGGGTTGGGCCCAACATAGACCTTTGAGGAACTCCCAGCTACGAAGAAACACAATGATGTAATAATTTTCCAGGCATGACAACATTGTTTAGCATATTCATGCAAAATGAGAAGCAAATTAAAACAGGAGTAGGCCTGTTATTTGTTTATGCATGTAATGCATAGTGCATGTAAATGTATTGAGTGAAGAATACCTGAATAATAGTTAAAAATTAGATAATTAATTAATTATATGTTGAAGTATCTGCCAGCAGAAGCAGTTATGGGTCACCCCAAAACCTAATTTTGACTGTTCAATCCAAATATGAGTGTTTAGTTTATTCCTTACATCACACCCTTGTTTGCAGTACACACATTTGTACTGTAACTGAATCTATCAAAAAGGAAGCATGCAAAATTGCTCACACTTGAGTGCTCCTCAATGAACAGTGAGAGCGCTCTACGTACAGGCTAATGAATACATTCCACAACACTTTGAGTCACTGCAGATAATGAAGTCTATTTGCATAATTAAAGGGGATGAATCAAAAGGTAATTTACAGTACCCTCTTGTCCCCAGCTAAAACGCAGCTTGAAATGAACACAGGGGAAGGGAGAGGGTGCTGCATACATGATATCCTTCACCCTGGGGAGCCTTTTGAAGTGGTGAGCAAGGTGGGGTTTTTAAAGTAGGCATTAGAAGAAAATTAACCTTTTTACCTTGGCGTGTCACACATAATATCGATGGCATCACCCAGGGAGACACATCCAAAGACCTGCGGCAGCTCACAGTGTGATTCTTACGACACACAGACACTAATACAGTCCACCATTTTTCCTCTCAATCAATTCTCGCCACCTTTCTACCAGCTCCCGTTTCATTTCTCTCACCATCCGTGCACTCCTGCCTCACCCCCCAAAGCCTCCAGTCAGCACTCAGCTATAGAATTCCATTACAGGCCAGTGATGCAGCACTTCAAAGCAGGCACAACTGCACAAGTGCATGTGTGCGAGTGTGGCCATGTGTACTTGCAATACAGTGTTACCCAGAGATGTTTTCTGCTTTGTGCAGGGAATCTCATCATCACTGATGTCCCCAGCCAATATTTATCTTGCAGTGTGTGCAAACTGCTTTTTTCAATCGGAAACATGCTGTAAGCAACTTGTGTAGCTCAAATATAATGCCAGAAATGTACAAAGGGATGTTTTTTGTGGATTTCAGCAGTTCCACATCAATTCTTCAGTATTAATTGTATCGACGTCTGAATTGTTCCTAATGAAAACATTACAGGTTCCTTCAACACGAGAAAGTTAAAAAATGCTTTCCTCAAGAACATGCCTGCATTAATTATTTGGTAAGACGTTCTTTCACTTGAGACTCCTTGCAATATCAGTGAAATATCATGTTCTGTTTAGACCCACACCCCAATCTCTATTGAGACATGTTCCACTAAAATCTGTATTTTTATCATTCATGAACAAGCTTAATGTCTATAGTGAATATAAATTGACACATTCTTCTCAAGACTTAAATTGTAGATCGTCTCAATTGTCGTGATGTTAAGTGTGGGTGAAAGAGCAAAAGAAGAATTACTGCTATAAACATACAGCACTCTCATGCTCAGTTCACAAAGGAGACACATCGGGATAATACAGTAACAAAGTACTCATCCATATTGTGGCTTGTGGCTTGGTCTGATCACCCACTATGAGAAGGGCACTGTGAAGTCTCTTGATGCTGCAGTATTGAAGATGAGGTCCTTTAATACTTTAATGTTTTTTTTAACATTTATTTTGTACACTCTCTTGTCTACATTTACATTTATTTATTAATTCTTTTTTTTTTTTCCAATTAACTAAAATACAAGGTCTGACTGCTTAACCCCAAACACAATTCATTTTAGGTCCAATAAAGCACATCTCTGTAGGGGTTAATTTTTTCTTCAATTAGATTGTTCCTGCATTTCCACTAGTAAATTATTCAGACTGAGAGCCATCAGCAGACAGGCCGGGTTGTATAAATGTTTTAGCGTGTGCGTGGGGAGACCAGTGAGTGACGTTACAGACCATGAAAATAGTTTTTAGTTGTTTCCAGTGCTTTCAAACATTTCCTGTGCCGTCTGTCATAGTGCCCCTATCTCACCTCCCTCCACACTCAACTCTTCGCTCTGCTGGACCGGATGAGGCCAGATGAGCTAGCTTCTTTTTGCACATGTATTCCTGAATGTAAATGGAGGGAGTCAACTCGAATGGATGTCAAGTAAAAGGAGCAGAAAACAGACAGTTGAAAATAGCTACAATGTGGGTTGGACATCTGTGGGGGAAGCAGGAAATAGTGAGTGGACTAGCATACCTGCTGTGTTTCATTCACCTTGTATGTGAGCAGCACACTTATTGTAGTTTATTTGTGGATAAAGCTTATTATATGAAGACGTAATAAGGTCAGTGCTGGGGTAACAAAATAGAACAAAATTTTATTCTTGTGAAAATAGTACAATTATCATAGTGCTTACAAATGTTAATCTGAGACATGCATTGGTAACTATTTTAATTAAGTGGTTAGTCAATAGATCAATCTCTACGGCCTCCAATTCATAATGTACAAATCTATAAAATATGTGAAATTAATCCAATAGCTTCATAGCTTCAAAATAGATTTAATTCATTAATAAAAAAAATAAGAAACATTGTTTTAGGTTTTTCGGCCCAGCTACCTCCACTTAGATATTTTTTAAAATCATAATTTCTGATAAGTGTCCAAATCTCATTAAGTAGATATTCTGCAGTTCTTTCTCAAGTAAAACTTGCCTCATATGTGTTACCACTGAAAATGCTTTGTATAAGACTACTCAAAGACATTATTTTAGTGAATGTGTGGTGTCAGTTGTTGGTTGTGGATCATTCTTGTAGTGTAGTGTTATTGTGACTGGCCTTCGTCACCCAACAGAAGCTGTGAGAGTTAAGTGTGGACTGAAACTGTGAAGTCACTGTTGTTGTGAAGAAGACTTTGGAGGAGTCTGAATAGCACTGTAACAGGAACAACTTTAGTCTGTAAAAATGAACCATGACGAAAACAAAATATGGAGAAAAGAGACAGACTATAGATGAACCCCAAAAATGAATTAATTTGATTTTGGCAAAATCATACAAGATTATAAGATGTGGTACTGGTCAAACTGAATAGAGTTAAAAGATTAAATACAGTGGCTCCATAAGGAATGTTTTATGCATTCAACCAACAGATCACCTAACATATATTTTTCTGGTACCTGCTCAAGTGAAAGAAGACATATTGTGCCTTTATCTGCAACAGTCTATGACATGGATCAGCAATATTGATCTACAAAAAGTAATAAAAGAAATAATTCTGCATGGTGAAAATGACAACACTGATATCCACCTGACCCTTTACGGTATGTCACTGTAAATATCACAACAGTGCCAAGTGCCACGCTGTCAGACCATGCTAAACCATAGACAGCCCTGGGTAGATACAGTTCACAGTAGTGAACAGCAGATATTTTTAATCCTCTTGTATCACCGATTAAGAGGGGGAAAAATCTGATAACAGAGTAAGTACATAGCATTGGGCGTGTATGAACAAAGTAAGTACAGAGCATTGGGCGTGTGTGGTTGCATGTTGCATTTTGAGATTGCACCAAACTAGAATCAGCTTCTCTCTAGTACAGTCTGATTGACACCTGCCTCATGCTCTGGATGTGGTGTGAGTAACCATTTGTCTCGTTTGACAAGGGCCCAGCACAGAGTGTCAGAAACAAGGCCAAGATACAAGGAAGTGTATGTTACAAATAAAATGACATATTTTGGCACATTGTGTTGTGCTGTTATCAAAGGGGGTCTATTCCCTACCGCAGCATCCAACCTGTGGCTCAAGACCATAGACTATAAAGAAGTGGACTAAGGAAGTGTGACATCACCCAGCCAAATGACGCTCATCAAGGCTAACAGTTATAGGGGCGAATATGGAGTCATCCATTTTCTTCTGCTTATCTGGGGCTGGGTAAGGGGACAGTAGTCTAAGCAGGGACTCCTAGACTTCCCTCAACCCAGACATGTCCTCCAGCTCCTCAGGTGGGACCTCAAGGTGTTCCCAGGATAGCCGAGAGACATAGTCCCTCCAGCAGGTCCTCAATCTTCCCCGGGGCTTCCTCCCGTTGGGCCACACCTCTCTATGAAGGCGTCCAATTGGCATCCTGAACAGATGCCCGAGCTACCTCAGGTGGCTCCTCTCGATGTGGAGGAGCAGCGGCTCTACTCTGAGCTCCTCCCATGTGGCCAAGCTCATCCCATGTGATCGAGCTCCTCAACCTATCTCTAAGGGAGTGTCCAGCCACCCTGCGGAGGACACCCATTTTGGCTGCTTGTATTCGCGATCTTGCCCTTTCGGTCATTACCCAAAGCTCATGGGTTAGGAACATAGATTTACCGGTAAATCGAGAGCTTTGCCTTTCAACTCAGCTCCTTCTTCACCACAACAGTCTGATACACCAATCCACTTGTTAATCTCACGCTCGGTCTTTGCCTAACTCATGAACAAGACCCCAAGATACTTGATACTCCACTTGAGGCAAGGACTCCCCACCCAGAGAGGACAAACCACATTTTGCCGGTTGAGAACCATGGCCTCAGATTTGGAGGAACTGATTCTCATCCCACTTCACACTTGGTTGCAAACCTGCCTGCTGCAGGTCCTGGCTAGAAGAACCCTTAGGACAATATCATCTGCAAACAGCACAGATGAGATCCTGTGGTTCCTGAACTGGACCTCCTCCGGCCCCTGGCTGCGTCTTGAAATTCTGTCCATAAATACCTTGTACAATAAACAGAACTGGTGACCAAGGGTTACCCTGTCAGAGTCCAATATGCACTGGGAACAGGTCTAACTTACTGCCAGAAATGCGAACACAGTTCCTGCTAAGGTCATACAGGGACCGGACAGCCCTTAGCAAAGGGCCCTGGACTCCATACTCCCGGAGCAGCCCCCAAAAGACACCACGAGGGACACATTTGAATGCCTTCTCCGGATCCACATAGCACATGTGGACTGCTCCCATGAACTCTCGAGGACCCGATGGGGAATATAGAGCTGGTCCAGTGTTCCACGATCGGGATGAAAAATGCACTGCTCCTCCTGAATCCGAGGTTTGCCTATTGGTCAGATTCTCCTCTCCAATACCCTGGAATAGACCTTACTGGGAAGGTTGAAGAGTGTGATTCCTCTGTAATTGGAACACACTCTCTGGTCCCGCCTCTTAAACAGTTAAACAGAGACACCACTACCCCGGTCTACCACTCCATAGGCACTGTCATCGACTACCACGTGATGTTGCAGAGACGTGTCAGTAAAGACAGCCCCACGACATCCAGAGACTTAAGGTACTCGGGACAGATCTCATCCAACCCCAGAGCCTCACCACCGAGGAGCTTGCCAGCCACCTCAGTAACTTCTCCTGCCTCCTGACGTGACAGTGTGATTGAGGAGCTGCTCAAAGTATTCCTTCCACCATCCCACAACATCTCTTTGAGGCAGTCCACTAGTCCTCTTCCATGACCTCCCTGAACTCCTCCCAACCCAGAGATTTTGCCTCTGCTACCACTCAAGCCGTGGCACGCTTGGCTCACTGGTACTCATCAGCTGCCTCAGGAGTCCCACAAGCAAACAAGGCTTTATAGGACTCAGTCTTCAGCCTGATAGCATCCCTAACTTTTGGTGACCACCACCGGGTGATCGCTGCAGCAACAAGCACCGCAGACCTTACAAACACAGCTATGAGCAGCCACATCAACAATAGAGGCGTAGAACATGGCCCACTCAGAATCCATGTCCCCAGCCTCCCCTGGGATCTGGGAGAAGCTCTCCCGGAGGTGTGAGTTGAAAACCCCTGAGAGAGGATGGATGGAGTTGGAACCTTAAACTTTAAACAGCATTACATGACTGTAATTTTTTTTTTTCCTTTTTGTACTGGACAATTTTTATTTATTGTAAAATAAACATTTGTAAACTCAATGCCACCCTTGACCTTTCTTTATAGCAGTAGTAATTGATGGCAAAAGAATGCTGTCCCTGTGGCACTGTCTCTTAAATCAGAGAGTAGTGGATGTATATAGTATTGTATATAGCTCTATTGCATATTGTATATCATTACACAAACCAACATAAAATTGTAGTAAGTTATTGTCAGGATATCACTTCTCAGTTCAGAACTGTATCAATGTGTTGTAGTACCAACAGACACTTGCATACTATAAAACAATTTTGGTGCTCACTAATTATGTTGTAATAATTAATTAGACACTTGAGGTATTCTAGACAAAAAGAACATGGAGTTAGTAGTTAATTGTCTGAGCATGTCATTGTGAAAGACAGAATTGAGTTGGAGACAGTGAGGTGGACAGCCAGTGCAAGATTAATAGTATATTGGCTCTTATAGAAACCCTCAGTTAATCATGAGAGATGGCTTCGAGAGTGTGTTAGGAGCTGTCAGTGTATGTAGATCGAAGGCATTGATTGTTGAAGCTATCGCACCTCGGAGGTTGTCAGCTGCTTGTCAAATGGAGATGGAGAGTATATCTGTTACAATGCAGGAGTAATGTGTGACAGTCTGCTTTCTATATATAGGTGTTTATACAATGCTGTCATGTACATAATTAGCCATGCCAGATTACTGTTAAGTCTTATGGTACACTGCATATCCTCATCTTGGTGACATCTCATTTTCGTCCATCACATTCTCCGTGGCAGATTGAACACATCTATCAAACAAGCCGCTCTCCACTTGACAAACATTTGTCCTTTGTTCATGGCATATGCGGCTGCTGCAACCTTGAATGGACTGATTTTGGACTGCACAATTTTCCTCCCTCACAACACACACACATACACGCAGTAGCATGTAGTGTTTGCTCCATGTGCTCTTGTGATGTGCCAACCCCCAGGGGTGCTAGGTGAGGTGTCAGCAGTGATCTGATAGCGATGAGGTGGTCCAAATGCATGACTCCTCTTAACTCTGATCCTCTTTCAGCATCCATCTTGAAAATCCCTCCATTGGTCGTCCCTGTCGCTTTAGTGGATGAGCTGACTCACTCCATCCCAGGGATTTAACACATTGTCCTTTTTTAACAATCTTTTTGTAATTCTGCAATTTGGCGTAAGTTTAGGCACAACTTTTATCTTCAGCCTAGCAGCTGAACCAAAGGACCTTGTGGAAATAAGTTTCAAAAACTTCAATTAATTCTAATTACGAGTTGAGCTGAAAAAAAATGGTTGACCAGGGCCAGAGCCTGCACGCTCTGTTGGCTGTGAAGAATGCTAAAGAAGCTGGGGAAGAGAACAGAGGGGAAGCCCGTCAGGTGAACTCCGAGACGACACCGCAGCAAGTTTTAATGAAGAGGTAATCATGTGGAAATTACAGCTGAGTAATCATTGATTAATAACTCCATGTTTTACACGGAGGTCAGGGATTGGTGAGGCTGCACTGACTGCCTCAGATTAAACGCTTTGATTGGTTCCCTAAAAACCCAGTCAGCTGAGTGCACAATGACTGCAGTTAGATAAATGGGCTCATAACTTCCCTAAAGTTCCTCTTTTCTCCTCCCCCAATCCCTTCTCTTCATTTGTATGCTAAGTCCTATCCCTTAGGCTCCCCTTCCTTCTCTTTAATTTTCAGCCATCTTTTTTTAATCAATTTTCTTTTATCTCAGGGAAGTTATTTTAATACTCCTACATCTTATTTCATTCTCAGCAAGACTGTGTGGGGATATCAATTATTCAATGGAGAGAGAGCAGAGGAATATGTTAATATTGATTAAGCTTTTGCCACACCTAGAAGATTACACTCTCTTATCACTGTGCTAGTGCTGCATTAGCCAGGCAAATGAAAGGACACACAGATACAGTGTGCTGGAGATACTCTCTTGTGCTTGAGTGTTGCACATGTTTGGAGCAGAGATTAAAAGCCTATTTACACTCCATGAGCAGTAAAAAGAAGACACACTACGAATTCAAAATGACAGTTCTTTGAAGCTTAATTGTGCTGGAGATATAAATCAACAGAAGAGACTCGGGGCCATAGGAAGTCAAACACATTGTACCATGATAAGTGCAAGAGTCAGCCCTGTATGACAACTAATTACACCATGCTTTTCTAATAATGTTCTGTCTCATTTGTGTTGGTTTTGTTTTTGTGTTGGTTTTGTGTTGTCCCGGCTCTAATTGATGTGTTATTGCTACAGGCCACAGCGCAACTTTTGGGCAGTGATACAAGAGATATTGTGGTATTTGTATCTCATTTCCCCAGGGGCCTGTAGGGCAGCCAGGAGCGGTATATCTGTCAGTGTACAGAGCAGCAGGCAGAGGGCCCAGAAAGAAGGGCCTGGGACAGCGGTGGGCGTTAGGGGGACAGCATGTCATTGTGCGTGCCAACAGGCCAGTGAGATATGCGAGTGTTTAAGACACCGCTCCAGGAGGCAGCAGCTGTAAAAGCCCTATTTTGGATTCATGAAATGGACAGGTCAGCCATGCACATAAACAACATCCAGATACACACCCTACATCAGGTTAATGGGCACACAAGTGGCACGGTTTTTAATATTTATAAAATATATTTATGTGATGACATGATCATAGTGGGCAACTGGGTTAGTAACAATGTAAATAAGACATTTGGTGAGAAGGAGTTTATTTAGCATCAGTACAGAACCTGAGAGTCAGAGACATAAACTCTAAAGACATTGTCATAGTATTGTTCATTCAAACCTGCCCAGGCTTGTTGCTCTGATGACATAGTGTAGGTTGAGATAACAAGGGCAGAGCTGGCAGCATTGAGCTGGCATAGCTCAGAAGTGCAATTTCTCTATGAGAAGTATGACAATAATGTCATGCTCCACTATTTGAATCCAACTAAAATATAGATCAGCTATGTTTGTGTGCACTCAGCTACATCATGGTGCTCATTGTAACCATCGGTTTGCTGGACATGTCTCACTGGCATGTTTGCAGAACACAGTGCAGATGTTGTTTTGTTGTCTCTCAGCTAAAGAAATCAGGAGAGAGAGGGACATGAGACCGTCAGATAAGCAAAGACTGAGACAGGACGAAAAAGACGAGAGTCCCCTGCACTGCATTAATTCTCCACTTACCAGTCTGAGCATGCTTGTTCCTGTGAGATTAGCCTGATAAAATGTGTGAGTGTGTATGCGGTGTTCGTGTCTCTCTGTCGATACTTGTGAATGCGGTCTCTCCCTCCCTGACCAGATTAGGCTGATTTGTCAGTGATGCTGGAGTTCATCCATGATTAATAGCCTAGTGTGCTGGAAACAATGTTATTCCGCATTAGCGACCTGTGGGATGCTAGTACAAGTCAACACGCATGTAGCAGAGAAGCCGCGCGAATATCAGCTGACTTCTTGGTCCAGACATGTTGTAACTGTTGCAAAGTTGGTGTAGCGTTCTACTGTGTGCGAGTGGTGCACACGCGCTCTACCCTGTATTATTCATGAGTGGTCCCCTCAGCACGGTGGCTCTGACAGGTTCGACAGAAATCAGGGAGAACCAGAGCACATCAAAGCCTCATACAGGTGTGCCCATCACCCCTGACATCAGCGGCCATCTGAGGTTAAGTGAGTGGAGTGCTGGGAGACTTTCTTTTATGGAGCTGTTGCCATATCAACAGGTGTTGATGGCAGTAACAGAGGCCTGGAAAGTTTTTTTTTTTTTTTACTAGGCCAAAGTCCATAATATCTAAAAGATGGAGTAACAACATTTAGCCCGTAATATCTTTTTTCCTGAGGTTTATAAGCTGGAAGTTGGTTATTTGATCCATATGCATACTGTTGTTGTGTCTTTGGGCAAAACAGCATGTGTGTGAGTGTAAGTTTTCAGAAGCCTTTGGAGCAAAATGTCACTGCCAAACTGCTTTATACATTGTGGTTAATTGCTCACAGTAGATTCTTGTCTGTCTTCTAAAACATGTTTCCAAAACATTGGTTGTGTTTGATGGCTGTACCTCAAGTCTGTCAATTTGATGTTTTCGAATAGGAATGCTGATTGTTTAAATGTGCAAAAGTTGTGGGTAAGACTGCATAAAAAGTGACTATTGAGAGTGTGAGAGAGGCTGATACCTGATAGAGACACAAGGAGTGGATGGGATAACTATGGGAAGCACACTGTGAAAGCAAGGCAGGAGGATCAATACAAAATGTACTTTGTGGAGATGGAGAGCCAAGAAAGTCTGCAGCCAATTAAATAGAAAGATCAGAGAGAGAGAGGGAGAGAGAGGGCAGTAATATACTAGAGAAGCTATCTGATGAAGGTCCATTATTTTACTATGTACAACACATTGATTGGAACACACCTAATACTGTAGCATGCAAAATTGGGTCAAATTGCTCTAGTTGGACACCTTTACAATGAGAGTACATGCTTGAAACATATGAACGTTCAAGATGCACGGCACTGGACTAACATAGAGGCGCATCCACATAGGTCCACACCTTTGATTTTTTTTTTTTTTTTTTTTTACAGATTAAATGGAGCATCAGACTTGTCAACATGTAGAAGGCAGTATTACGCATAATACAACAACATTCCTGGTTTGGTTCCTGGACTATATGTGCAACCTGTGTACAGTTTGTTTAAAAACTAAACACCATACTGCTATCATGTAGGAATGTGAATGTACAGAGATATCCAAACATCATGGATGCACAGAAACATAAATGCTAATCTTTATCATCAACACAGGCAAGATATCGAGATTGCCTGGAAGCGATGGCTTGACTTTACGCCCTCTGTCACTTTCATCATGAGCGAGTATCAATCGTAACAACCAACTTTTCTCTCTTCAACTTCTGCTCCTTTCGGCAAATGCATCCATTTTTCAGAGGCGGACATGAATATTTCAAGCGTGAGTGACAGATCCAGTGAAGAATGAAAAGCGAGAAGTGGAGGGGGGTGCATGGAGTCCAGGGAGGTACGGGTAATCACATTTGGTTTTGCAGATCTCATAAATGACTTAAGCTCTGCAGATTTCAATCAGACTACCTTACTCCTCGTCATCCTTATCGATTTCAATCAGTGGTTGCTCTCCTCCTGAATATATGTGGCTTGCTTGTGTCGTTACAGCTCTTAACAGAAATCTGTGATGAACTAAAATGGCTATGGAGAATTGTTTTCTGTCTGAGATGCATTGACCAATGAGAAAGCACTATCCAGTCTCATGGACACTCACAGCTGTTTTTCTTTCTCTTTTTTTTTAAAGTTTGATACATAATGTCTTTTTGTCACTCTTTAAATTCCAACAAAGCTATGTTCTGTTGCTCTGATGGTGTTTTCATTAGTCTTATTACATTTAAACAGACACTTTTAAAAGTTGTAAAATGTCACAATTATGACTTTGATCCACTTCCATGTTATCCACTAAATAAGATCAACCTTTCAGAAGTTTCTTTTCCAAGCAACGCCATCTATTTAGCAGTGCAGTCAATAAAACGATCAGAGATGATCTGTCTATAGTATTCCAATATTCCTCTGGTCACATATGGGAGATTGGGTTCAAGAAAAGTGATAAGCAATCACAGCTGATCTGGGAACAGGGCTGAAAAATCGTTTTTGGGGAAAAAAAAAAAAAAAAAAAGTGTATGGCAACATGCGCTTCCTTTATTCTGCCTTTGCTCTTTAATTGATTTATTCCACTGGAGATACAGCCAGTGAAACAGGAATACATTTTTTTCGGAGGCGGGCAGGTGGGAAATCGGAGAACTTGTAACCTATATTATTGTGCTTTTACAAATACAGTCAAGGAGATAAGAGTAATACCCCCTGCTTTCTCGGAAATGGAGGTCTGATTTACAAACACACAACTGATATAAAATCCATTTCCCTAGAAAATCGAGGAAATAATCTCTCTGCCTTTAATGCTGCGAACAGGGGAGTTGCGTCTGAGGGAAGGCAAATAGAATTGTTTGTCGACTGTTGTGTTGTGTTATGACTGTGTGTTTGTGTGTGTGTGTGTGTGCTTGTTGTGGTGAAGCCCAATAGAGTCTTCCGCATATTTGGCTCCAGAGATTCATGCTGCAAAAACTGATGAGGCAGATATGATCATTGATTACTGCACGTGTGTATATTTCAGTGTTCGTGTTCCTCACATGGTACTGTGTATGTGTGTGAGAGAGTTAGACAGTGACAGTGAAAGATGGAGTACGACGCAACCACTAGTCCTTACCATAGGCACAACTTGGTCTAGCTGTGGCCCAATCCACTGATAGTGTCCAACAACCAGTGTATTCCAATAATTTGATACAGGACAACAGTGAAACAGAAATGACCGTCTAGAAACATATCTCTGCAGGGTCGCCACCATCACCACCACACTGTAGAATGGCATTAAATGACATTTCTAATGCCTACTGAGGCTTTGACGGCTAATAGTACAAGGTACAGACCAGAGGAGAGGGGATCACAGTTCTTTTATATGTGAAACAAGTCAGCTTTTGAAAATCTATAATTATACCCAACTGTATCACAACTTTATTTAGAAATACATTAATACATACTTTAGCCTTTAGTATTTAAAGGCTTGTTTTCCTGTCAAGCAAACTACTACACAGTTTGTTAAACCTTCAAAAGTCAAACTCAGTCAATTTTCAGTAAACATATTCTCATTATGACCAAACAAGACAGAAAGAACTGTGAGCAGAATGTGAGTAGTGAATAGTTGAGAGGCAAAAAGATCTGTCAAAGCCTTTGGAACAAGGAGTGCCGAGTCAACTGAATGAACCGTTTTCTGAAGAGAAGATGGCTATGTGTCCTCAAAGCCCTGATAACCACATTTATTCTGTTCTTCTTTGATTTGATAGAACTGAAGACTTGACTTGTAAAAAAAAAAATGACTTACAAATCAAATTAAATATCTGATAAAAAAAAAAAAAAAATCCATAATTTTCTCATTTCACAGCAGATCTCTGAATACATGAGAGACTGATTGTAGAAGTGGCTTTGGGGTTGATGCACTTACCACTATTGACTTTCTTGTGTTAAAAGAAAATAAATAAATAAACAAACAAACAAACAAACAAAACAAACAAACCATGTCCCTTATGTTATATGAAGCAATCCCTCCATAAAGGTTGCTTCTATAGAGTCTGCAATGGAATGTCAAAAAACAACTATCACATTGGAAATCAGTTATATTTCTGGCAGTAGTGCAGCATGTCCATAGATACATTTGACAGAATAATGTTAAAAGTAAATGAATGAATGCTGGGTCACTACTGGTACATTTCATTCATTTATCTCTCTCCACTGTCAGAATACTTTTGAACGAGAGCTAAATGCATTATTTAGCACCATAAAATCTCCCTGTGTGACATCACAGTCCTGAAACAAATGGCTGTTGTTAAATAGAACGTGTGGAAAGGATTATGGTCAGTGCTTTGAAAGATATAGATCAATACATTTTGTTAGTCAATTAAAAACTTGCACCTTCAAACCACAGTGAATGTTGATGAAGCTGATACTGGTGGCTTGAGCTGTTGAGGGGCGGGCAGACAAGAATTAGTAACTGTCTCCATGGTAACAGCAATGGGAGCTGGCAGTGTTTTCGTCGACCCAAGACCTGCCTTTGACATCATGCCCTGTGTAGTTAACCCTTGATCTGAGAGACACACATTCAGCCCTGTAATCACGCACACACTAGGTCCATGTGCACCACACACACACCCTCACACATGCACAGTGAAGTCGACTGCAAGCTATCATTAAGCCTCTGACATGGAGCAGGCAGCACTGTGCTTGCCCCTAGGGCCCTGACTGAGGTTAACCAGGCTTTTCACACTCAGCCCAGCATTTACTGAGGGGGTGAAGGAAATGCCACAGTAGCGGGCACACATGCAAATATATGTCCACAATTCAGGCAAAAAAGGAAACTGGAACTCAATAAATAAATCAAGTGAAATAAAATGCTCTTTAAAACAAGAAGTGTTTCTACAGTTGGAATATGTTTTAGTCGCTCCACCACTAGCAGCCTTTCACAAATGATCCTCAGTTACCCAAACATTTAAATATAATCCTTAAAGCTTTACTGAGTAAATTCTGTTGCCTGGGATCCAGAAAAATGTTTTTAAAAATCTGGGATGTGCTTGGTCCGTCTGTATCAAAACAGAAAGGAAAAAAAAAAAATCTCTATCTATCTATCTTTATTTGTAAATGTTAAGTGACCAATGAGCTCCGTCATTTCACATGAATGAAAAAAAAAAAAAAAAAATCTTATTGCATGTGTTCTCTGTGCTTGGGCACACATATCAGAGCAACCGCACTTTCACTTTTCTGTCTGAAAAAGCTGTTTTAAAGCCATGCACACTCCCAGACATTAATGCATATGGATATCGGCAATGTGTCAAAGAGTTTATGTGAGCTACAGACAGGTTTAAATTGTGCTGTACTCGTGTAGGATCAAGTGCCACAAAATTAATGAAGTCAATCTTTGAAAATCCAACAGAAGAGTTTGTATTTAAAGGTATGATGAAGGGCAAAAAATAAGCTAGCAATGCAGGGAGAGTTTTGATTGCTGCATGTGCACATCGCGTCATGAAAATGTCTTTTCATCCCAAATTGCCACAACTGAGTGGTGAGAGAAAAGGTTACCTTAAGATTTTTGTTCTAGCTGTACACTGACTGGTAAATTCAATTTTGGATTAGCATATATTAGCATATGGTGAGGGAATTTGACTATGGTTGATGCAATATAGGGAATAGTGACAGAACTGCAGGGACCATAACTTGCTGATGTGAAATTTAAATGCCTTGCTTGGAGCATGTATTATCATTATAGACCATAAAAATATATGCAGCAATTATTATACTTTAAATATAGCCATAAGCAGATTCTCCATCTTGTTAGTTATCTTTATTTGTTGTTATTTCATGTCAACTATCTATAATCTGAGATGAATCATGAAGAGATGAACAGATTGTGGTGTCATGGTAATGTGATTTCTCTGTTGTCTTCCAGATGTCGCCATGTTGTGTCATAAAAAACACACTTAGTGTCATGCCGGATTTCTGTGTGTTGTTTTTTTTCTGTAAAGTTTTCCCTAAGAGTTCTAGATTTTACATGTCTAATTCAGCCAGCTCTTCTCTGAAGGGAGAATGCAATTCACAAAACTATGTATGTGCACACATGATCTAGACATTTATTAGATAGAAAAAAGATTGGTTGACAATTTACACTGCATCATGTTGTGATCTGAATCCAGTTTGGTTTGAAAAATAATTATTTTCTACACAGACTATTTCATGTTTCCCTTCTTTGACAATATTTCATTTATTTCCAGCAATGGTCTGTTTTTCAGCACTGGTTTGCACGAGTCAGTGGACTAACACTCATAGATAGCTACTATCCATAAGTTTATTTTTCCCCCTCCCTCACCTGGCCTTTGTTCAGGCTCAGTTGTGCTCTCTGGTCTTCTTCTGTCAAAGCTGGCACACCATCAGACAGAAGTAACGTAGACTGTATGTAGTGGTGATATGTCAGAAAACAACAGGGTCTAATTATAGATGGTAGCTTTAAAAACAACTACCGGTACATAAAAATACTACTAAACTCATTGGCAGTGTGCAGTGAGATGCACAGCCAACTCTGTACTCTGCTGCTGTTTTGGGTTCATCTTCTGAGAGTAGTGGGAGTTTCGCCAGAGTTCCATTTAAAGACAGCCAATGATTTTGAGTGTCTCCAACTCCCATGATCTCCCGGGGCCTTTTGTGAAGAACAGCCAGTGGTTCCTCAGAGATGACAGAAAACAACTTGAATCAGTCTTTGTGCTTGGGCTCACTTTCTGTCACTCAATTTGTGGACAAGGTCAGATCGGAAGAGGCAATCTAGCAAAATAATAACTATCAGACAACAGTAATGTAGATAGCATCTAGTGGTATTATAGTTACAGATAGTAGCTTTAATGTCACGTAGGTATGTGATTCATATTACAAATGCATTAAACCAAATGTATGTCACATAGCATTAGACTATAACACGAGCAAATGTGTCAAAAATCTATCGTTGTGAGTGGGTTCATTTTGTGTTTGTTGCTTTTCTTGGTTAAATGAACACAGTAATGAATCTATGCTGGTCTATTACAATTATATGTATTATCCTTGTCATAAAGTATTGGGATTATACCACCCAAATCCTAACCTCACCACACACCCCATACACAGTTACTCCATAAAAGAATTCATCTGTGGGCTCGTACACACAAAGAGCTTTTATGTGGTGAGCATCCATCATCGAAGGTTTCGCTGCTATTAAGTGGCCCAGACATCTATGGTGAAGGGGGCCAAACCTGTAATTCTGCCCCTCAGTGAGTGCAAGCCTCCTGGGTAGAGTCCTGGAAAAACATGGGCTAAGAATGTGGGTTACAGAGGGTGCATCTGTGTGGGCTCAAATCTTCCTGTAAACAGCTGCTCCTGGGAATTAAACTGGTAACTCAGAACCCAGGTAGAAAAAATAAAAATAACTTGTAATTAACACCTGCCAATCAAATGAGCTCCATGTGGTAATAATAACCAATGCAAATGTCACGGCTGAGGCACAGAGCTGAACAAACAGGCACATTTATAAAGGGGAGTAAATTCTCTTTGGGTGGGTAATATTCAGCTGACAAGTTTATCACTGCACCGCCTCTGAAGAGCTGGGGAATTTTATCCTGGAGACAAGCCAAAGCAAGGCGCAAGAGCCCACAATGGCGTTCTTATTAAAGGGTGTAACTCAAACGGCTCATAAAAAGCTAAGGTTATCTGCGAGTGGACAACACAAATGCACAAACACACTCATGCTAAATCCCAGAGTTATGACCTCATTAAGGTGGCTTTGCAGAGGACGGCATTTAAAAACAGTGATTTGGGGTCAATTTATTTGTCTTATTTCAAATGCTAAAGGCAAAGTTCGTGTCTGTGTTAGTCTCAAGTGACTTATAAGGAGAAATGTTGGCTAAATGTAAAATGTTAATGAGATTTATTTAATCTTGTTTGCTGTTCAGGTGTTTCTGGGCTTGTTTGTTTGCATGGAAACACATTGTTCCTGCCACACTTCTGGTGGTCTTAGATAACTGATTCTCTCTGTTGGGTCAGCCTTTTAGACGCTTGTAAAAGGATTTAAAAGGTTTATTGCCTCATTGAATGTATTAATTTATTCCATGTCACCACAAAGCAGAACCACTGTTAATCAAAGCAAATATCTTCAAAATTATGACCACATCAACCAATATGTATTTCAAGGGCTTATCATCAAATGTTCCACAATTTTCCAACTCTCCATACAAGGTAAATAGCAAAAGAAAAAAATATTTCTGTAACTGGCAAAAGTTTTAGAGTAAAGACGTCTGTGTAATCCCTCAGTCGTCCAGATATGATCTATAGTACCTGTAGAGTGAAGATGTTTTACTGCATATCCAAGCAGCATTTTCAATTCTGATCAGATTGTTGAAAGCCATAGCCTTATATCCAATGGCAGACCGTGGCCTCGGTACCTGGGCCAGCAGTCTATATTTACACATACAACGATCCGTAGGCCCACAGATCCCACAGCCCCTCAGCCTGTGGACGTATGCTGGAGGAGGCACGGAAGCAGGACAGAGCCAACCCAGTTTACTGCTTGTGGAACACAAATGCTGTTCATCCTCCACAATATTTAGTGATTTTGTTGACTACATTGACTGCCTTACTGCTTAAACACATAAATGATCCATCACAATGCATCTCCTGATTGATAGGACTCGATTGGTGCACACGTGTCCTGTTTCTTTAACTCTCTTTCTCAACTAAAGGCCCATTTTGGACACAAGACACCAGAGAATCAGAACCTAGGAGAAAAGGTATAACTATTCCCTACACAGCTGGTATGTTTAAAAAGCTTCAGAGGACCTTCTGACAGCATGAAATCCCGGTCTATTTCAAATCTACAAACACTTAAAGACTGGTTCACCCAAAGGACAAAACCTCGTGCCACAAACAAAGCAATGTGGTTTACTCCATTCAGTGTAGTGAAGATTGCAGTGAGGATTATATTGGAGAAACAAAGCAGTCACTCCATAAGAGAATGTACCAACACCGTTGCAAGAGCAGATCCCAATCTGTTGCACATCTCCATCTCAAAGCCACTAACCACTTCTTTGAAGATAGTGAGGTACAGATCTTAGTCAAAGAAAATCAATGGTTTGAGAGGACAGTTAAAGACACATTTTTTGTTAGGAGAGACAATTAATCTTTGTAAAGGAATGCAGGGCTTAGACATAATGTATCTCCTATTTATATCTCCATCCTCAGACCTAAATGAAAATAAGGAATAGTGCTAGCCAGTATTCTAATAGATATGAGAGCATCCATTAGGGCCCTGAATGATTATGCAAAATATGACTCAGCCACAATTCACACATAGTGTAGTTCAAGAGACCTAGTTAACAAACAGAAACTGTAAACAAATAGGTGTGTTAGTTTCAGTGTAGTTAGCTCTTCCCTTCAGATAGAAATCAGATAGAAAAGTCAGTGTCCAGCAATCTGACCAGGACTGAAGAAGCCACTTGGATGAGAAGCCTTTGTTTAGTTAACAGAATTTTTTTTTTTTCTCTTTTTTTTGCTATGAATCAGCAACTGAGGTATTACACACTCCTCCATACAACGTGCAAGTAATTATTTTACCAACCTTTCAAGTGTTTTAAATTCAATGGCTCAGCCATTTTTTCCCATATTGACCTTATTCCATGTGAAGGGTGATACCAGTGTTTAATACTATGTATCTTAAAATTGATCTGATACTGATACCAATGAGTTTACAATAAACTGCATTGAAACCTCATCACTAAAAAATTTAGATGTTTGCTCCATCCAGCTATATGCAAATATATGTGCACATAAACTATAAATATTGAATTTTAAATTGGTTAAAATTTGATTATAAAACAGCTATTTTTTATAAATTCTTATTAATTAATTTAAGAATTTCGTGGTTGCCATGGTCATGGTTGGCTGCTCTTGTGGCCAACTGGCTGCTACACTGAGCAGTTTTTAAACTTAAACAATTTTTACATGTTATATTTAAATAAATATTTGGGGATTTTGACCAAATAAGACATGCAGCTTGTACAGTTGGAGGATGGAAGTTAAGGACTACTGGATTGTGTGATTTGAGCAGTTTGTTTTTCCTATATTCATGCAGACTCTGCTTGGAGATAGCTTTGCTAGTCGACTACCACTGAAATGCTGCAGAATTTTTACAACAATACAATGAGCTTTCTACACCAAATATGGATGTTTCCAGAGGTAGGGGAACGTTTCATCTCATCACCTACTGAAGCAATAGAGTGGAGCGACAGTGAGGCTTAGACTGGCTTTCCTGTTGTGGTGTATTCAGAGTTCATCTGCTTCCACCTGGACGCTGCTGCGAAAGCTGCAGGACACAGAGGACACAGAGGAGGGATACTTTTGTCCTGAGGGCTATTACACTCCTCATACAGCCCTGACACTGGATTTGATGACCCTCCATGTTGAGCCGAGACTTTTTTGAGCTGTTCTATTATTATTGTATTTTACTGCTCAGTGTGCTTAAATTGCCCCTCAGGGACAAATAAAGTGATATTTATTGATTAATTATCAATATTATTTATGTCCTATTGGTATTTATATATCAGTATTTTGGTTTGCAGCTTGAATGTTTGGAGAGGAAAGAGCTTTTCAGTCCTCCATGAGCATACAAATTCAGGAGAATTGCCCAGTTGTTAGGGTTAATGCATTTCACATGACATCACGGTCTACTTTAAATAACCTAAAAAGGTGTTTTTTGTAGGTCATCCTAGACAACGGTTAAAATAACATGATTTGTGGGCACCATCTGCACTTCAAAGATGATTATACCATAGCCATATGTCATGCTTCTGAAAAAAGCTTCTGAATAACCAAATAAAAAATAGGTTATGGTAATTTAGTTAATATGGTCTCAATACAAAAGCCTTTAATGTGGTAGAGCGCCAACCCAAAACATGACCTACATGTTGGGAAATTGAAAGTGTGTATTTAAAGCCATGTCTCATTGGTGGCCTCAGTAATTGCATGTTACGTGCCCCACCATGGGATGTGGCTGGCTTGTTTGTCTGTTTCAATATGAGACATCTGTCAGAGCAAATGTAACAAGAGTGCTTAGATTCCCAGGCAACCTTCCAAGGAGTTGAAGCACGGCAAGTGTGTCAGGTCTGCATTAAATTATGTTTTGGTTTTCTCAAGTGGCCGTGATTAATGCTCAAATACACTTGAAGAAGAATAAGGCACTCTTAAAATGAACATCGTCAATGAAGTCCTGCCACACAGCAACTTCAACACTTTCTTTTTTAAATGTCTGAGATGTAATCAGTGCCCATTCTGAATGTGCACGGCATGGACTGGGCTGTGTTTTGCTCACACCTCCACTATCAGAATGGGGCTATACTGAGTCACTCTCCTCAGATGTATGAAGTGTGCAGCAAAAGGGGAGTCTGTGGGCCAGATAGGTCACATGCTCAGCAGGAAGTATTCAAACAGCAGCTGGCCTGAAGGCAGTCAGCAAAACATGGTGTCGTCAGCTTTCTTCTTCATCTGTGCATTGACATGGAAACTGTAGCATTATTAGTCCTACTTTTTTTTAACTTAAACATACTGTAGCTAACCACTAAAAATATTGTTTCAATACGCCAAGGCAGAGCTCCTGCCTTGCAGTGGTTGCAAAGTTGATATCTTCTAATCCAGGGGTTTTCATATGATCCGCACCAAAATGTAACAAGTTAGTTTTTTTTAATATTGGAGACCCACCCACTCACACAGGCCACTCAATCTGGAAAAAGAACCCCAGATCATCTTATCATAAGGACTATGCTGAAGTGGTGAAGGACGTTGGTGTTTATGGTCAAGTGTATTGAGTGAAAAATAAATTATATTATTCTAGTTTATAAATAACTGTTTACCAGTGGCAGAAGTAATATTTACACAGTCCTGTGCATGTGAAACAATAATGTGATTGAGTGTCACTGGTCTATAAGAAGGAACGCTGCAGCCAGCGTCATTATCCCCATCAGCAGTGACAGATGTGCTCCCGTCTCTGCTCAACGTGACAAACCAAGCATACACTTTACATGTGTGAGAGCATGGAGAGGTCTTGAAAGAAAATAATTACTATACGCTTCAATGCTTCACCACCTCTTCCTTTGTCTCATGGCAATGCCAGAGTATTGATTACAAAACCAGAAAGATGGGCCGCTTGAAGTGTGAGAAACAAGCCTAAATGTGTATGTGAGCACTCTCAGCTTCTCAAATGTCTCTCCTCATAAACTGAACCACTTTTATTATTAAGCTATTTTAGATCAATATTGCTGTTTATACTTAACTAAATGTAAAATAAGGATGTCTGATAAATATATGCAATTAAATTCTAAATAACAGAAAAAGCATAACCATGCTGTCATTTGTTAATTAATTCATTAAATAATTAATTATAAAAACAAGTTGCTGAATTCCAGTTAAAGAATAGCAGATAATTCATCAGACAAATCAAGGGTACTAGTCATATGTAATGTTTGAAGGTAAAAAAGTTCAACGTTGTGAGTGACAGCTTACCATGTACCATGTTAATATTTAATTGGATGGGGGTTCATAAATGTTAGCATATAAAGGCTGTGTGCATTTGTTTGCTTGTGGCACCTCGTCACTCTGCAGCTCCCACAATTAAAGTACATGGTGTAGGTGTTGAGCTCAGCTGTGGCTCTGCACTGTTTATATTCTGCTTATCAATCACATGTTGCTGCTGGCGCACAAAGGGAGCGAGTGATGAAAGGCTTCGAAAGATGAGGTGCTGATGAGAGGCAGTGTGAGGAGGAAAGAGAAACACCAGGCACACACAGCCTGCCAGTGTGACTTTTTTAGACAAAAAACATACCATAGATACAGTCTTATAATCCCATTCTTTATTATTGACTGTCTGTTCTAACATTCTTGTTATTCCTGATCGAGTGCATTCCTAAAACACACTGTTGATCAGATTTGGGACATTATTTGTTATGACTGGAGACCCAAGATGAAGGTTTGTGCTTATTATAATTACTTCAATTAATTCAGTAGGTTTGAGCTCTGCAGAGTAAATATATCATCCTGTGGGCCTACAACCAGGTTTTCATCCACAGCATGCGTTTCTCCTCTTTTCCCCATGCAAAGGCTCCCATATCTTATCCTCCTCATACATGTTTCTTTGGATTCTGACATCATGCTCTTTTATGTAGCACTTTTTTAGCTCTCTGTGTGCTACAAATTTGTCCTGAAAATGAAATGTGTCGTCTGGCTGTCCTCCTTAAGACTGTCAGATTAACAAAATGTGCAAAATTGTGTCCTGTCTCTTGTCTGTTGCGTCTTAAAAAGGTTTTAAAATATATTGTGTGCCCAGCTTTAATGATCCTTGGTGCAATAATAACAGGATAGTGAGTCATTTTCATTTGAAAAACAGAATGTGTCCCTTATAGTTTCATGCTGTAATCTCTTTCTTATACAATGCGGATGTAGGGAGCATAGATTTGAGCGTCCAGTGAGCTAGGAGACAATAGTGACCTTTTCTTACTGAAGAGCAATAGCCATGGTCCTGGCTGAGTGTATGTGCCTAACGCCTGGATTGGTTTTACCAGTGTGTCCCTTTAGCATCAGTTAGCCGCCTGCTGCTGACAGGGCTGCACACCAGAGCCCCAGCACAGCGATCTGGGACCCGCTCTGACATTTTCAACTTGATTCATTAATTCATGGTTGGCAGCTTTGGTGACAAGCACACTTAAACAGCAATGCATGCCATGGCGGTTCTCATCCTTCTGGCTTGAGATGTGCTGTTGTGTTTTATGAAGTATTTTACACACACACTCTCATGAGCTTCACAATGCAAGCTTTTACGATAAACTGCTAGCCATAAACACGCCAGTCTCCTCTTCTTCTGAGTCCCCCTCTCAAAGGAGATTACTTTTGTGGAGGCCTGCGATATTGAGACGATCAGACAATCTTTCATAATCTTAAATGAAAAAATAAATCCCTCTGCATATGAATGTGATTGAGACAGGCGCGGCTGCTTCCTGTGCTGGTAATTTTCCTGGGGCAGCAGTCTTGGTGCTAAATCCAGATTTGTCCCTGGGGTGCGTCTTTTTAAGCCCTTGGAGTGAGCTGTGTGGGTTGGGAGGGTTCTCGAGGATAACGCCTAATACAGAGCTGTTTACAATAGTATTATGGGAATGTCAGCGCCAACCAGAAATGAGTGTTTGTTATTAGGAAAACAGTGGAAGCTCATTTTGAACTGGGATTTTGTCATGTCTTAATTATCTGACTGAAGGTATGTTTACATTTAGCTAATAACTGAAAAAAATATAAAAAGTAGCACAGTTATACTCAGCATACTATGTAATGAGGGCAGTTCATATAATAGGACTTTACAGTTGCTGAAATATTTTGGTGTTTTGCCCAAAATGTAAGATGCATTATGCTTTTGTCTGCTGGACCATGCTGACAGCCCTGCCTAGAATAGCTGTGATTTGCTGTAGTGAGCAATGGATTTTCTTTTCATTTGGGCTAAAATAGCTATATGCAACACTGCTGAATGTGTTTCTCCATTTAAGAATATGTAGAAAACGAACATTTTCAGATAAGGGACAATAAAGATTACTCAAACATGTATGAATCAGTCTAAAAACAACTGCGGTGGGTAAATGACAAGGGAACAATGATGGTTTAGTACTCTTAAAAGTCAGTTTTGCATAATTTGTCTCTTTTAATGCCAAAACTGCTTCAAATCTGCTTAATCTTATTATGCTTCTATTTGGTTCCTCCCACTTGCTGCTGTTAAGAACAATATCTCCTTATAATTCATTATACAGCCTGAGTTCACTTTCCTAGACCCTGAAAACAAATCTAATGTATTCAAAGTTTGTATAAAAATGCACTAGAGAAGGCTGTGTTTGAATATGAGTCTGACTTATTATTTATGCAGTATTTCCTCAAGCTATCTCTATTGGATGGCATTATGTGTGGCCCAGAACGTTGTGTGCATTAATCATAGTACAATGACACCATGGGCACATATAGAGGCACAGCCCACTGCGTGCTGCTCAAGAGTTAAGAATCCAAAAGTGATTGTGGAGACAAGAGCCATAAATCTGAGTCCCCTGGGACAGCATCAAGTGTAGATACACACCCAGTGGCCATTACATTATATGTTTATTACTGTCGCCGCACCACAGTGATGAGATGTACTTATATGTTTATGCTTGGACAGCGAGAGCCTATAGTGCTATCACTGTTAGGTACCACTAACATTTTAGATGCTTTTGAAATCAACAGACTTATTTTGACAGCTCTATAATAATTTTCATACAGACAACCCATATATTTTACAGCAAATGGAGACACCCAAGTGGAGCAGCATGTTTTTCATGCATGCATAAATATACAAATTTAATTTCATCTTGTGAAATGTTTACCACTACCATACACAGGCTAATGCATCCCTTCCACTTTAGTTCATTCAGTTCACTTGATTGGATAATTGACTAAAAGGATGGACATGATGTAGGCAAATGCCACCTCTGTACTGCTTCCAATCTCATCCAACCAAGGAAGTAATTAAGCAATGCTTTTTCCACCATTAACCAATTATCTCTGTGGCCGTCTGTCACTGGCCGTCACTTTGGAGCTCCAAGTAGATCGTGAGAACAAGTGCCCTCCGAACATGGAGATCAGCTGGCTGCAGTGGTTTTATTGATAAATGGGCTGTTAGGGAAAGACCTGAGACATAAATAAATGCAGTTGGGATGAAGTACACACAAAATGAAACCTTTCCACTGTAGTTGTACGAATTGTATAAAAGTTGCACTCTCACTTGCTGCTCACATACTTGCTGCAAGTTAAGTCATTTATTTCTGATTCGGCAGTTCTATTATCATTAACTTCCATCTCTTCAAACTGAGGGGAGTTAAAATGTCTGTAGGATGAGTTCTTCAAAAACACTTGGGAAGTCAAGAGCTGCATCTAATCATCTCCAACTCATTTCAATGCATTTTCCATCTCTATCTTTAACCAGACCTCCAGGCCACTGTCACAATGTGCAGTGCAACACGAGCAGGGAACCGAGGAACACAGCCTTCTCATTTGGATATCCGTCTGCGGCAGTGCAGTGAAGGGCCTGTTTCATAATCAGAGCCTCTCTTATTAATGCCCCGATTGGAATGGAGCCTTAACCTCTGCTCTTTGGATCGTAATATATAATATGGTGTACGCAAACGTAAGGTGTGCGTAGGCACAATGTGCTTGAACGTAACACTAATTAAAAGTAGAATATTGTTACAGCAAGTAGGCACACATCCAGAGTACACATCCCACTTAAAAAAGAGTGAGACAGGATGTGTAATAAAGGCAGAATCTGTGTGATGAAAACTTCTGCCCAATGACCTCTGTAGTGACAGTTGGGAAAGACATCAAAGATATGCACATGTACAAACAAGGGCAAGAACACACATGAAATGGTCCAGGCAGACTTTTACTTCAGTGGTGACAGATAAAGGAGTTACTAAAAAGGGGATAGCTAATATTTGGAGCATAGCAGCTCTGCAAGATTCTGATTTGATTGCTGAGGTTACAGGTAGCTGCTCTTACTGTTGAGGCATATTTTTAAAGCTGGTTTAAAAAAAGGTTGGGTGAAGAAAAGCAGACAGAGAGGCAACGATTGGAAACACCAGAGTTCTTTTCAGGTCAGCTCTCAGTTGCTAGCAGGTTCCTGCTTTAATTAGACAGCATTTTAGTCTGTGTGTATGTGTGCGTGAGTAAGAAAGTTAGCCAGAGTCTGTTCCTCTGTTATTGAATGTGTGCATAGTCAAGTGTGTATTTGGCCGGGCTAAAATGTTTCATTAATTGGACACGGAGGCAGTGTGCCAAGGGCAAACCATGGCCTGCTCTTCTTCACATATCCACTCTATGCCAGAGCATTGTCATAAACACACAGAGTCGTTTTTCTGACAATGCCAATTGACCTTTTGCTTCATTTATTCTAGAGTACTAAATGGTTGAATAGCAAGAGGCCCATACCAACGCAGAAGTACACAATGAACGTGGCCAATTCATTGTGCCACAGGCAACAGTTTTAGACTTACAATAAGCACTATTATTGTTAACATCATTACTCCAGTAATGTCTTATGGAACAGTGGTTTTATCCGAGATAATCATGTATATATCTGTTACAGAAATCACTCAATGACTATGGGACAATAACAGGCCAACAAACAAGTAAGAAATGTGTATGGATCTGGAACATAATCTTGTTTGTTAATGTGTTTTTTTTTTATTGCACTGTTTCATAAAAGATGTTCAATCTATAATTTAACATATGTCCACATTTGTTTACAAAGACACTCTATATATACTTATACACATATCACTCATGCATCTACACTGCATATATACATATACATGTGTATATACAGTTGAAACCAGAACTTACACTATATAAAAAGACACATGCACTTTTTTCTCACTGTCCAACATCAAATAAAAGTTAACTTTTCCTGTTTTAGGTCAATTAGGATTACCAAAATTATTTCTATTTGCTAAATGCCAGAATCATCAGAAAAGGATTTTTTAAGACAAATTCCCATTACTTTCTTTAAAGGCAGAAATTTACATACAGTAAGATTACTATACATTTAAACAATTTGGAAAACCCAGATGATCATGTCATGCCTTTAGAAGCTTCTGACAACATTTGAGTTTAGGTGTGGACATCTCCTCCCTTCCGGCACTCCTCCATCCTCCAGGTGCCTCGCTGATGTGACCAATTTTGGAGTTGTTGCTCATCACCCATCCTTTTGCGTCACCTCAGCATTTATCTGTAACAGCTTAATCAAAGAGAACATGCTATGCTACACAATCTAGTACATTCTGTTTTTATGCGATAGAGCAAGAATGGAGTGTGTTTGTGCCATGTTGCGTGCAAGGCCTAAACCTCCTTTAATCTAATCTTTGTTATTATGAGCAATGATGTACCCATCCTTCAAGAGTCACCTGTGGATGTATTTAAAGGCACACCTAAAACACACTGCTTCTTTGTGAAACATCATGAGAAAGATATCAGCCAAGATATCAGGAAGAGAAGTGTGGATTTGCACAAGTCTGGTTCATCCTTGGGTGCTATTTCCAGATGCCTGAAGGTGCCACGTTCATCTGTTTATACTTGTGTATAATACACCATGGGAATGTCCAGCCATCATACCGCTCAGGAAGGAGACGAGTTCCAGAGATGAACGTGCTTTGGTCTGAAATGTACATGTCAACCCAAGAACAGAAGCAAAAGACCATGTGAAGATGCTGCTGAAGCTGGTAAGACTGTGTCATTATCCACAGTGAAACGAGTATTCTGCCAACATGGGCTGAAAGGACACTCTGCAGGAAGAAGCCATTACTTCAAAAGAAACATAAACAAGCCAGATTACAGTTTGCAAATCCACACAGGAGTAAAGACCTTAATTTTTGAAGACAAGTCCTGTGGTCTGACCAAACTAAAATTGAACTGTTTGGCCATAATGAACATTGTTATGTTTGGAGGAAAAAGGGGGAAACGTGCAAGTCTGAGAACACCATCTCAACTGTGAAATATGGGGGTGGCAGCATCATGTTGTGGGGTTGTTTTACTACAGTACTGGAGCACTTTATAAAATAGATGGCATCATGAGGAAACATTGTGTGGAAATACTGAAGCAACTTCTCAAGACATCAACCAGGAAGTTAAAGCTTTGGCACAAATGGGTCTTCCAAATGGACAATAACCCGAAGCATACTGCCAAACTGGTTACAAAGTGGCTTAAAGATTAGAGAGTCAATGTTTTGGAGTGGCCATCACAAAGCCCTGATCTCAATCCTATTGAAAATGTATGGGCAGACCTGAAAAAGCATGTGCGAGTAAGACGGACTACAAACTTGGCTCAGTTACACCAGTACTGTCAGGAGGAATGGGCAAAAACTCCTGCCAACTATTGTGAGAAGCTTGTGGGATATCCAAAAGGATTGACCCAAGTCATACAGTTTAAAGGCAATGGTACCAAATACTAATGAAATGTATGTAAACTTCTGCCTTTGAAGAAAGTAATGAAAAATTGTTTAAAAAAATCTTTCTCTCATGATTCTGGCATTTAGCAAATAGAAATAATTTAGATAATCCTAATTGACCTAAAACAGGAAAGGTTTACCTCTGATTTAATATCAGACAGTGAGGAAAAAAAAGTGTATGTGTCTTTTTATACAGTGCATGTAAACTTCTGGTTTCAACTGTACATCACACATGCACATAATGCCACCTTTGACTTCTGCATGCATCCAGTACATCCACATTGTACAATATTATACTATACCTCTTTTTTCCCCTTTTATCCCCTTAATTAGCGACCCCTCACCATAAAAATACAAAACAAAGACAAAACAAAACCAAAAAAACAAAACAAACAATACTGTAGGGTATGTATCAGTTTTTGCCTCTTGTATTACAGGTCCCGCTAAGTCTTCAAATTTCATCATTTTAAATTGCAATCTTGCCGTAACTCTTTCCATTTCCATCACTTCTTTTACCCTTTCCCACCAATACTCTGAACTTGGAGCCTGTGGTTTTATTGCCAATGTCTTCTTTTTGCCTAGTTGAATAAAAAAATAAATAAAAAAGTATACTCCAAGCAGATAAGAAACAAGTGAGCAGCTGAAAGTGAATATATTCATTTAACGTTAGCAGCCAATTATTTCTGTGCATTTTGTCTATTTTAGATTCAAAGAAAAATGTATCCAACATTACCAAAAATGTTTATTAAAAGAGCATAGCCTTGGGTTTTCAAATTCTGTCTAAAGTTTAAGCGCAGCCCTGTGGCGCAGCTCAGTATCGACCCACAACATACATTATCACTGGAGGGGAGCTCTGTTGTTTTTAGTAATTCTCTGCTAGTCTCCAAAATGATATCAGTGCACACTGTGAGGGACTAACCCTCTAACTCCTGCTGGCACTGTTTTGAAATAAAGTGGAATTTAGTTGATGCAGATATTTGAGTCACTGCTCTGACCAAAGCCGATGAGAGGGAGCCAGGAGGAGGCAGGGAGCATCTGGCACCGCTTTCCCACCAAGCACAAATTAATCTCATTTTATGGCACCTCATTACTTTGACTATCATTGATAATCAAAACCACTGTGATGCCGTGGGTTTAGACACACACCTCATCTGGGAGCTCACATGCACAAGTCCAAGTAATCATCGAATGAGAAACCAGAAAAAAACAAATCACCTGCATATCCTCACTGCATCATTAATCTAAGTCACTGAGGCCTGTCAGCTCCTCCTCATATAAACTGTGTCCAGTGCCTCCCATTACCCATCCCATCACTGCTTCACTACCTTCCAGTATTACATTTAGATGCAGCATGGAATAATATTCAAAACATGCATTATTCCAGCTATAACTGCTGCTGCTTCCTCCATGCATCCTCATCCCCAATGCAACACAAGCTCACCCACCAACCTTGGCTTACAATAAGTAACTTGCAGCAATAGATAAAATAAATGTTACTAAGGCACTACCTGAAGTTATAGGGGCCACCCAGTTAAACATAGCTGAAGGTTTTTCAATAACATGGTGGGACATGCTGCAATGTTCAGTCAGCTCCAACACCTTAATGTCTCATTGCAAATTTAACTGCAGTTTACAAAGTGTGTTTTCCAAATGTTTGAAAATGTGAAATACTAATCCTGTGAACGCACACATTTAACAGTAAATTAAAGTCACAAGAATGTAACATGTGTTCTTTAAGTTGCTTCACATCAATAGTACTATTTAAAATAAACAAATGTAAACTAATAATCTGCTTGTGTATAAGCAATAAGCAGTCTCATTAACTAAGAAGCGGGAAAAAACATGGCTGCTAAAATAAAATCTGTACAAAAAAATTATACTTTTAAAAGTATTTTTTGCAGTGAAGTCTAAATAAGCTCATGTTGCCAGTGTCTGCTGTGCACACATGCTTGCACACAGCCACAAACAGGCCCATTAGCCTCTACTGCATCACCTCACTAAGCAAAGAGTGGAAACGAATGGGGCGCCATTAGACTTTCATTACAGGGAGTTGGCTGGAGTGAAGAAGGTGGAATAGACTCCAAGTGGAAACCAAGAGTGATAAATAAAGTGAAAAAAAATGCATCAAAGGGAGAAAGGAACACAGAAGATGTTTAGAGCCATAAGGGGTCTGGTAATGAGAGCTATGACCTCACCACCCAATTAGCACAGCCTCAGTTAAATCTATTGCTTATGGCCGTTTTAATACGTACCACCTGTTTACACACCAACACATGCAAATGGCTGTAAATACATATTTCCAGATAAAGTGTCTGGCTCTCTCTGCATAGACACACAGTTTACATGCACACTTTCTCATGCGCGCACAAACATCCGTAGCGCTCCAAGGTTAATAGTAGCTGTCACGGGCAGGCTGAGCAGTAATGGAACACACCAATACCCCAGGGAGAAGAGTGTGTGCAATAGACACACTGTGAGGAAGAGGAGAAGGAGTAGAGTGAGGAAGACAGGTCAGAGGTGAGACGAGCGGGGAGGTGTAAGCGTGCAACGGTACAGGGCCAAAACTCTCTCGCTGAATCAATTTCTCCCGATGCAAATGAGAGTATTATTTATCTCTCCATTAGCACTAAATTATTTACACTTTCCCAGCATTCCCTTGTGCGTGTGTGCGAGTGTGTGATTGGGTGGAGTGGTCGAGCACTGATTGCAAGGGGGAGGGGGTGGACCTTGGAGGGAAGACAGTGTGCAAATTGAACAACAAGCCATTTACATCTTTCATCAGTCATGCTTGTTCCTCGTTAGTCAACAGTTTTAAACCACAGAGCTGCCCCCTCCTTTTTGTTGGGTACTGAACTCACGTTTTCTATTAGTATTTGTTTTATCATATTGTGACTTTGAACAGGAAAAAAGCCGGTAAAAAGCCTGTAGAAGCACAGTGGTTGTTTTTTTTTCCCTCAGATTCTTTTTAATCTATTTAATCAGCGAGTCAAGCAAAACAAAGCGATATCATAGAGCACAATCTTTTGAACCATGACAAAAAAAAGACCCACAAGTCTTTAACATCTTCTTCATACTCACAGGTATACCCTCTGGGATATAACAAAACAGCACTAAATGAACAAAAGAACGATTAACCAAAAGAAATAGCATTAAGGAACTTCACAAAACACAAAGCTGTCACTCACCCACCAATACAGCTCCAGGATTAGTTTGTAGTGAAGCATATATTATTCAAATGTGCTTGTTTGAAAGCACTCATGGTTCCATCAAAACTCTAATTGGTGTCATTTGTAAAAGAAGATTAAATTGTTTTATGTTTACAAGAGCTTTTTATTTAAAAACATTGTTGGCAATATTCTCTTAACACCTGCTCATATATTTGCTGTCAGTACAAAGTAAACCATGAATTAACAAAATCAATAAACACTCATTCTCACAATGCGTCTTTGTGAACTCAGTAAGATTTGCGCAAAAAAGTAAATGACTAAAAAAGCATCCAATCATCTGCACAGTGAAGGTGAATCTGTGCAAAGTGAGAGGTGACACAATTCTCCAGAGTGCAAATCACTTCCATTTATGGCTTTAAAAATAGACTCTTGTTCAGCCACAACACATTCACTTCAGTTATGCATAAAAATCTGCTTTGTCGTCAGGCACTTACTGCAGAGGAATCTTATTCCAGCTCTATCAAATCTCACTCTGATCTTTCTGCTCCACTGCTCCGTCTTCTTGTTTACACCTGAGTAAAAACACCATATTCTAGCGAGAGGTTCAGGATGACTAGACTTTATTTTATCATAAAGTTGATTTACATGTGATGTTTCTTCATCAAATATCACACTTCTCAACCTGTCACCATAGTGCTGTACAAACAATAATTGTAATACTAACACTGAACTCGGGACAATGTTTTCAGAGACAGTGTTGTGTCTGAGATAACAAAAAGTGATGGACTTGGTAAATTTTTCAACCAAAAAGATAAAAATGAGACATGAAGAGCGACAGATCAAAAACAGAACAGAGTGAGGAAGTGAAAGCTACAGAGGAGTAGAGAGAAGCAGCAGTCTTGAGCCGTCACAGGTAAATATTTCACTATATCCTCAGCATCTCGCACTGAGCCTTTGATATGCAAAATGAAGCATCTCACAAAGCAAACACCAGCAAACTTTTTCAATCAATCTTTTATTTTTTTCTAATATAATTGCTTCAGGTTCCTCCAATAGGCACTGTGTTTTTGTAGATGACAGATATTCTAAATATTTGTATTGATGTATGAATTTTCTAAGGCTTATGCAATCTGCAGTTATAGATTGCTGCTTTGTGTGCAGCAAACACCGGGTAATCTCCTCAGACTTCCTCCCACATTTTAGACATGTGTGAAATTATCAAATGTAAATGAATATGAGAAATAATAGTAGTTGTCAATGTGCATTAAGTTTATACATGTTTGTCTTTTTTTGCCTATCCATTTCAGAGTCTTAAAAAGTTCAGACCTCATTTTCAGAAGTCCACAAAATGGTTTAGTTTCTTTCACAAGAAACTAAAACCGAGGAAGAGATGCTGACGTTATCTCAAGTAACCTGCAGCAGCTGCCCCGGAACACATCACCTGTTCACCACTTACCATAAAAAATACAATTGCAGACCAAGGCAACCCTGGAAAAGTTGTGGATTTTGAGGTAGAGGTCTAGCCACAGGCCCAGACACACAGTGCAGTAAATAAACACAGTTAATGGCCGCCCTGGGAGTGGAGCTAAAGTCCTAAGTTTCTGGGGGCAGCTGCAGGACAACTGTGCTCATCCATCCTGCTCACTAGTCTCTGAAACGCTGCACTGTGCTCATCCGTCCTGCTCACTAGTCTCTGAAACACTGCACTGTGCTTGGGAAGGGGGGACATCATAGACCACGTGGGCCCACTGACACAACTGTCCCGAACAAATCATTAAACGACACATGTTATGCAAAATTGAGCTTTTACCCATGTTACATTGTGGCCCACTTCCCTGTGGTTGTATTTTGCTCCAGTCACAGTTGTTTCATTAATTCAAAGTTGTCTGAGGACTGAAAAGTGTTCTGTTTGCATTTTGCCCAAAGTGTTGCATCGTAGATAAAATTCCAGACTTCTCCAATGCAGCTTCTAAATGCATAAATCATCCTCAGATTTGTTCTGTGGTGAATTTGTGTTCACAGTGAATGCATAGCTCTATTAGCATCTTGCCTAAGGACTTTGTTTAATTTCCCATTGTTCATTCCCATTGCCGACAGCAGAGGGAGTTCCAACACCTAAATGTCTCATTGAAAATGGCAGTGTAGTTTATAAAGTGTCTTTTCCAAATATAGACATCATTTTAAGCAATAAAATTTGAAATACTTATCCCAAGGTGACCAAAAGCATGTTTAAAAGGGAGTTAAAGAAGAATAGAATACATAATATATGTTCTTAAATACTGTATTAAAAACATCCAGCAGCTTTTGGATTTCTGTAAGTAAGAATCATTAATAGAAATAGCATATTTAAAGTTGTGACCATGAACATATTTTTTTTTCCACGCAATTATTACTATTATTGTTATTTCACCTTAGAATGGTGAACTGAATAATTCATACAACTGCATAATTTAGCATTTAGTATTAGTATCTGTATTCGTATCTTCAACCAGCATCTGTTGCTCTCAGCCAATCACGACTGGTCTGAGAACCTGTGCTTCTTTCCAGTAAACTCACTGTACTTGCAGTTTCAGAGTACATTAAAGTCTTGTAGAATTTATGATTGCACTGAAAGTTAGAAGTGAACAAAACTATTACAACTACTGTTCTGTACTTGTGTATTCCCAACAGGACCTAAAGTGGCTGTTGGAAAGTGCATGGCTTAAGACACCTCCTGGAGCCGTTGTGTTTAAACAAGGCTTTCTCTGGATTTGAGGATGAAATGGTAGGTCACTGGAAGGCCAAGTACACAGATTACTATGCAGTCCTGTGGTGAAAAGCACTGGAAGTCCACAGCAAACACAGCTATTTTTCCACATGGCTGCTCCGCCTGTCAGGGAAAGGCTTGCTGCGATCCCCTCTTCCTTCTCTATGGCCCGCTTCAAGACGCACGGCGCAGGGTTAGCTCAGTCAAGCAGAGGCCTGGGTCCTCCAGGGTCTGCATCCCAGGACCGCACTTTTAATTTCACGCTTTTTTCACATGCTCGAGGTCAGCACAATCAGACAAAATGCAGAGGAGCTTAACAGAGAGCAGAAAGGTGAGCTCACGACACATCACACTGTCACTGGTAATTAGAAATGATGAAATATACTGCAAGGATATGCATCGATTTCTATCTGCAGTGAGGAGAGGAGAATAGTTTTTCGGTTTCACACAGACACTGGGGACTTGGCCCAAACAACCATGGGCTCAGAAGGGGCATCTCTGGAGGAGATTTGAGGGCAACTGAAGTAACAGTTTAATATTTCACAATTAAATAAATGAATCACATATTAAACTGCAAAACCCATATTTAGAGAGTTATATAACAATTATATAAGATCCTTGAATCTAATACATATCTACATAATTAAATTAATTCAGAATGTAAATTAAAAATGTAAATTTGAGGAGTTGTTTTTTTTTTTTTTTTTACCAATTCATCAGGTTAGACTAATGTAACGGCCTGTACACTGACCTCTCAGAGACCTCAGGGACCAGCCTTCTGCATGTTTAGTCCTGACTGCCCACAGTTTAGTCCTGACTAAGCATGAAGAATAAACGTTTCAGTTTTATGGAGATGTGAGACAGGCCTCTACTCTGACAATGTTTAAATCCAGGCTCAAAACGTTTTGTTTAGCTGTGCTGTGCTGTGCTGTGCTGCTAGGTTTTTATTCTGCACACTTTTCTTTAATGTTAATTTTATAATAATTGTTGTTTGTTTGATTATTTATGTTTTGATTTGTTGTACTGTGATGATTTTCTTTCTTGTTCTTTAAAAGGCTTTGAATTACTTTGTGTACAAATTGTGCTATGCAAATAAACTTGCCTTGTCTTGCCTTCAGGCCTGGATCAGCAGTGTCAAACTAACAATTATTCCTTTCCTATCATGAGACTTCGCTATTTCTTTATTTTTTATTTTTTTCTTGAAGAACAATAATTGCATGCAATTTATTGTATTTATTTATACTTGCTAAATTAGTTACCATAGAGGTGTATACATTCATTTTCCTCATAATGAGAGCTGGAGGTGCAATAACTAAACTGTCTGCTGTCCCCTGTAATACTGTCATAACACAATGTAACCCAACATAACCCATCAGGCTGACAGGCAGAGAGAGCAGGAAATCCACTGTGCTTAGTCTGAGCCCACAGACTTCAGCTGCTCCTCGAGCAGCTGAATTCACACCTCTCTATTACCAAAGAGGAGAGGGCTGCTAAAACGGGCCGGGATGAAGGAGCAGCCAGACACCATGCTTCCTTGTCCTGTCAAAATTAACGCAGCGTCGGTTATGTAAGTTAAGAACGTTATAGCTCATATTTATATATAATGAACACTAAAGGAGCTATGAGAAACAATGTACAAGGCAAGATGAGACATGAGATTGGATCCACCACAGTGCAAGATTATGACATATGATAATAATGATAATGATAATAATAACAATGATAATAATAATAATAATAATAATAATAATAATAATAATAATAATAATAATAATAATAATAATAATAATAATAATAATAATAATAATAATAATAATAATAATCCTCATCATAATGATAATGATGCCAGATACTCAAAGTAACTTTCCAGTTTTGTACAGTATTCATTCACACCACACTCAGTGGTAAGCAATTATTTGAGCCACAGCTGCCCTACGGTAGACTGATGCCAATCTGTGCCATCTGCCCCTCAGACCATCACCAACATACCACGTTCATACTAGGGAATGCGGGTGAAGTGCCATGCCTAAGGACACAATGACAATTTCTGCCACTGCTGCCCCACTGTGGCATGTGGCAATTCCCAGTGGTCTCCCATCCAAGAACGAATCAGGCTCGGTCTTGCTTAGCTTCAGAGGTTTGACGAGATCAGGCTTTGACAAGGAGGTTTGGCTACAGACCTGACACCCTATAGCACAAATAAATCAAGTGTGCAATCCAGTTCACAATTTGGCATCACATTTCTTTTTTTTTCCTTTTTCATTTTTTTTTTTTTTGTTTTTTAATTTATTTTTTTGATCTTGTCCCATCCCCACCGGACACTGAGCAAGCCATCTCCACCTACAGGCAGAATAGTAAATCAGATCGAGTAGAACTATCAAGTGATGCCCTAAAGTGGCAATTATTGGGTTTACAATTGGACGGAGCACTGCGTTTGAGTGACGACTAAATTAACACATGTCCGTTTTCAAGCAGACAGCCCTTCAATTTAACTGTAATACACATTTCAAGGTGAATAATAAGTATTAACTGAACTGTCTGGGTGCTGTGGAATGCCACTGAGGTTTGAACTACAAAACTGGCTTTATATGAACCATTAAACTGCTACCAAGTGTTTTCAGATCTTCTTAAGATTAAACCAACATGCCTGGATTCAATTTGATGTCAATTTGTATTTACAGAGCACATTTTAATACAACTTAAGCTGCCCAAAGTGCTTCACATGAAATAATAATAATAATAATAATAATAATAATAATAATAATAATAATAATAATAATAATAATAATAATAATAATAATAATAATAATAACAACAACTGTCTAGCTAGTATCAACTGCACTAAAGACTGTGAGGATTAAACATAACTCCATGTTTTTGACAAGGGAACTATATTTAAAGAGCAAATAACTCAGTTTAGAATTAGCTGGAACCTAACAAAACACTAAGATTCATGCAGAGTTTCCATTGTCACTGCCCTATTCTGCATGTAGATTTTTCCCACTATTGTACAGTTTAAATTACATTTGATTGGGTTGTGTGTCTTCCCTCATACTCCCTTTGTTGTCTTATATAAGATGTTCAAACATACACATTCACTACTCTCAAAGCGCATACATGCTGTGTAGTTTAAGAATCCAAATAAACCCATTGTAAAAGGTAAGAGGCTGTCCCTGGAGGTGCTAAACAACACACGGCAATTCAAAGTAAAAAGCTTCTGTAATCACTGTCTGTCTCATTTTTCAGTTTTTTCTCACACAGTCTTATGCCTTCGCTGGATTCCTGAGCACGGATGCGATCAGCCCTGAGATAAATGGTAATCTCTCAAGGCATTCCCGCACATACACAGCCACACATTTACAAACAGGGCTGTTGTTAATCCTGAATGTATGTGAATCTCCACGCGAGCAGTAGTATGGAAAATAGGTGTGGGCTGTGCTGTAGTAGTGTGGACCAGAAGGGTGGGGGCAGTGTGAGCGGGAGAGGAAGGAGCTTGGCTTTATTTAATCTCAGCAGAAGTGTCGATAGAGCAGAAAGTTCAGCAAGCTGGATCGCTGGTTAAGCCTCCAGTTTTACTTTAACTGTTCAGCTCTTCTGGCAGCATTTGTGTGAGTGTGTGGGAGAGGGAGGGAGGGAGGGAGAGAAGGAGGAAGAGAGGGAGAAAGAGAGAGAGAGGGAGAAGGAGGGAGAGAGAGACTAGTGAAGACATTAAACATAGTGCGACGAAGCCGGAGCCGGCTCTGCTGCTGGAAGAGATGTATTTAATCAAGTCAGAACAAAGAAGTTGTGTAATTTCCTCTGAGGGCAGAGAGAACACTGGGAGAGACTTTTTTGTGGAACAATACAATGGTGGTGTGTTGCATAATAGAGGCATTTTTCACTTGACAGCCGTCTCATTCACTTGTGTTTCCTCTCAGTCTGCCTTATACCATTTCAATGTATCTTTATATTGAGCATATGCTGTACTGTATTACTGAATTATAATGAGATACATAATTAAAAGGTAAATGTCATGTTCAGAGAGCACAGGCATGTTGTTTTGTGTTGTTTGGCCCAGAGGCTGCTATGGCACATGCAGGACATTTTATTCTACTCATTAAAACCTTTACACACTGATGCTGTGTTTTTCAGGTTCAACAGTGGAAGAAAATACATCTAAGACTGCTGCCTCTGGCGTGGTTCAGATGTTTTGTTTGGCCACTATTTCTCAAAAGAGTGGAGCTGACCTTTCCCAAATGCTCTGAAGATGATTTCTGTTCATAACAGTAATAGATGGAGGTGGTGACCATGCGCTCATGGGCCAGTGTATACAGTTTAAAACAAAGCAGACGCACACACAGGGTGAGCTGGCCATCTGCTTGTTGTCTTTGGTTTTTTGCCATACCACTAGAGAATATACTTTGAGACTCTTAAGGCTTCCATAAAAATACCCACATGTGGAAAACAACATGAGACATACATTATTCTGCTGTCCTGTGTAATACAGTTCAACAGTGTAAGAAGTGCTTGGCTTGATATCTCAGCACCATGTGGCTCTAATGAAAAGTTGGGAAATAAACTGTACAAAGAGGGACATACACACAATCATTTGGGTTACGTTTCCATGTCCTCAGTGTCTCTGTTTATTATGCTTTTGTTTAGGTTGAATGACGTTTTGGCTGGATCTGGTCTGTCTGGTAGTTGTATTTGTAGTTGTAGTTTAACCCTGTTTTGTTCTGATTTGTTTCATCTATATTGGATTATTTTATCTTGTGAAAAACTATTTAGTGCAAATGTAATTTCATTTCTTGAACATATTTATATTCAAGGCAAGAATTCTAGCTTTGTTTGTTTTAAAAGTTGCAGCTGTATACCATGGAAAACTTGGACAAAATAGACAGGAGAGAGAGATTGTTTTGTAGCTAAAGGGGAATATTGACTCTTGTCTCCTCACAGTCTGCATCCACCTGCTTCATTCCCTTAGCTTCTCCATGGCTAAATATTTTAACATCACCAGTTGAACTGTCATGCATTTCACTATCCCATGTTGTCCTATAGCTTCCCAAATACATTCCTTCCTTTTATAGAAGTGATGCAAAGTTGGTTATGGACTTTTTATTTTTGTAAACCTTTAAAGAAGACGAGGACCACCCACTAGAACCAAAGAGTAAGTATGTTTGAATGCTGGTACAGGCACAGAGATGCTGGCTGTCTCGTCTTTATGCAAGTGCTAAAAGAATCATCAAAGCCTCAGACCTCACCTTTGTATGCAGCTGTAGAAGACTATTCACCACATTGTGACCAGCACAGCTTTGCTTATTCCCACCTATAACTCTGGCTGTATACTTTTTATTAGAACAGCCCTGTACTGCATTATTGAGTGGCTGCTTTGTCAGTGATTCTTTGTGGGCAAAAGTTGAACGCTACTGAATCCATAAATAGCATTTTCACATCTGTGAAATGGGTTTGTATTTACCAGAAACTTCTTGAATCCACTCAGAATAACAATTATAATATAACACAAATATAAACAGTGGCTCAGTGGTTTGAGTTTTGGTCCCCCAACCCGAAGGTCAAAGGATCGAGTCCTGCTCGGACCAAGTTCTGTCATTGCGTCCTTAGGCAAGACACTTCACCCACATTGTCTTGTATGAAAGTGGTGTGTGCGTCGGAGGGGCCGATGGCGCAGATTGGCAGCCTCACTACCGTCAGTCTGCCCCAGGGCAGCTGTGGCTACAATAGTAGCTTACCATCACCAAGTGGGGAGTGAACGAATAATGACTATAGTGTAGCACTCTTTGACAAGCCTGTAAAGCCTGTAAAGTGCATTACGCATTATTAAGTGTAAGGCGTTATTATTATTATTATTATTATTATTATTATTATTATTATTATTATTATTATTATTATTATTATTATTATTATTATTATTATTAAATATCACTAAACTAACCCACACATGACAAGTAAAACTATAATACAATACAATATAATATAATAATATAATAATAACGGATGTAAGAATAATGCAATCAGGAAGTACATCTGACATAAAGGTCCATCTTAGGTACACTATATATAATTTGTGGAGAATACACTGCCTGCTGTTGTCTTGCATTTATTACACTAATCGCACTTATCACACTAAGGGTATACCTTGAAAAAGTATTCTTTTTCTAAGCGGAGTTGCCTCTCCATAAATCTGATTTGTAACTTGGTTTGGTAGCATTTACTGTTTGCTTCCATGCAGATAAATATGTTTAATGTCATACTGTGGAACATTTCAGGCAAAATACTGTAATAGCATCTCCATTTAAGCAAGCAGGTGCCGGATTCTCCAATAGAAAAGTTACATAATGGATCTTTAAGAAAACTAATCCTTTAACTTAAACAGTAGTTGCAATAGAATCAACAGGACAACATGTCGTCCCCCCTCCTCCGAGACAAACTTTATTGAAGTAAACCAATTTTATTGCCACACAAGAGAGAGAATAATAGTCAATGTAGTGTGTAAACTACTGTCTTAACCTTCCCAGCATCATGCCTTACACCCTGTCTCCTAAATCATTCAGATAGCTTCCTTCCACGCACACCTCCACCTCCCCAGTCCCTCTGCCTCCTAGTCACTAGGGTAAATGAGACTTTGATGTAAACAAACTGCAGTGAAACTCACTAAGCTCGGCCCACGCTTGGCAGAACACACGGTATAGTCTATTGAGAGGACATTATATAGTAGTAGTATATCATAGTATATCCTGACCAAATATGGCAGTAATTAGGTAATGCATATTCACAGGGTTGCATTGGGATCTGGTTTGGGTACATAAGAATAAAAGTAAATCAAGAATGTTGCCTAGAGATTTATCAAACAATGAGCTCAAACATGTTTACAGGTAAATACACAACACATTAGATGCAGAGTGGGGATAGATGCTTTAAATTATTCTCGGGACAAGATTCTACATTATGGTATAGAAATAGTTTAGAGAGTGAGGAGTGCTCTGGAGGATACAATTGATTTCAAAAGCTGATCACTGTATAGTACATTTTGAACATTCTAGATGTCCACATATGAGGAGATGTTTGTTTATTGTGCAACTTAGGTGTTACATCACAACCTTCCAGTTGTTTCCACCAAAATCCTCCAAATCCCATGGCTTTTGAAACTTCATCCATTACTGCAGTCTGGGTTGTCCTGTGGGACTGGTGTGAAGCACAGAGGACAAAAGCAGGGCAAAATGCCCCATGAGAGACCGCAGGCCTGAGGCGTCTCGCTAATAAGTCACAAACAACACAAGAGAAGACTACATTTCAAACATGTACTTATCCCAGTATTTAGCAGTGTTTATGCATCTATCTGCACGGTGATACAGCTCATATGATCTGTCATTTTGTTTGACTGTCACTTGCATTCAGCTCCTATCTTTTAGCCAACACAGTCTGTGGAAGCTTGTCGTCATAATAGAAGAGATAGATGGCCAGGGAGCTCACACAGTGCTGCTGTGGCACTTGTTGTGACAGTACACTTTAACTGAACGCTTGACTGACGTCTCGTGTTATAGGAATATGTTGCTTTTAAAAGCCACTACAACCATTTCTGTTAGCCTCATTGGTATGTAAATAGATGGATTTGTAATGCATTTGTAGTTTAATGCAGTCACCAGTTTAGTGATAGCCAGATGGAAATCACAGATGTATTTACACTTTGAACTCATTTCAAGGTTGCTCTTTTAATGTACAATTTATTATCTCTGACAGGACATGCATAAGCGGTCAGTCAGATGCTCCTCTGAAGTTCCAAATACTCTTTTAAGCTTCAAGTATCACAGGGGCTTGCACGTGGGAGCAGTGCAGAGACTTGGACATGCAAATCTGTCACATATTTATACACAAGTAAAAATAGTACAGAGATAGGCTACATTGAGTTATGCAATTCATCTCTCTATTTTCAAAGTGGTTATGTTTTGTATAACTATTTTTATGTTGGCTCAAGGATCAGGAATACTTTTCACAAAGAACAATAGAAAACAAAACATGCTAACCAATCATAATAATAATATATATATAAAAAAACACACCGGTCTGTGGATGTTGTGGGACATATTGACCTCGATATGGATTGTATCTGTTCGTCTTGTCTGCGCCTCTCATTGGACTGGTTTCAAGGTTCAGCATTCATGATGATCTTCTGAGAAACAAGACTCTACTCCATCCACACAAACCTGGACCAACTCCCCAGGCTGAGGAAGTGTACTCATCACCTGACACAGAGAGGAGGGGCTATCACTCCAACATTGTGTACTCCTGTGCCAAACTAGGCCCTTGGATGACTACTGGTAGTTAATTAAAATCCATTCTTTACAATCACATGCCAGTTCTACAGTGAAGGCGTTTATTGGATCTCTAATAATGTCCCAGAGGAAGCCGCCCGAAACATGCATTGATACTGGGCCGTGGATATTACACACCATTTTTCTTGATTGCGATTTTAGCAGCATTTATTTGAGAAATTAGGACAGTTCCATGGCTGACTTAACAGATAGCAGCACTATAAAATAAAACACTAATAATACTAATAGTCCTGTAATAGGGACATTTTCTTGGTCATTGTATTTCATATTTCTTACATAATAATCTATCTACTTTAATGTCCTGTAGGTGGAGTTTTAAGTGGGTAATTTCTCAAGCATAGCCAATTATGTGTAATGCCATCATGCAGAACACGCCTTATTGATGGAACTGCCACTGGTTTTAGCCTTTTATTAGAAACTGTTAGAATGTGAAATTATGCTTGTAGGAGGAATTTATTGTGTGAACAAAGGCCTGGGCAGAATGAAACCAAAAGTTTGAATATAATTTCACAATTTATTTATAGTATGTAGTCTTTGGTTACCACCACAAAGCTGTTCACTGCCAGTGTAGAGCGAATTCTTTGAAAATGCATTTAGTTACAGAATACTGAATACCGGCATTAAAATGTGTTTTGCTAGTGTATTCCATTATATGGACCAATCAGACTACTGTATTTTAAATACTTAAATACTTACCTTAAGTTGCATTATATTATAACATGACATATAGGATTAAAACTTATAGGATTGTTTCAGCATTTGTTAAAGGTCCTGTACTGAACTGCCCCGGAACAGATATATATTGTCTAAGCAAAAGAAGCCCACTACATGCTGCCTGCCTCTAATTAAAACACATTTTATTGTTTGATAATAAGCAAATGTGTATTTGCATGCTAGTTTACTGTCACAGCAAAACTCTACACTGATCTCTGAGAGTTGTGGAAAGACCTTATAATTCAACTAGTTCTGTTTTTCACATTTGTGAAATCAGAGCCTTTGAGCATTTATTTATCTCCTTTTAAAGAAGGAAAGATTGCACACACACTCTGCATAAGAGCCGTGTTTTCTTTTTGCTCACTAATACTGTGCAGTTTGAGCCTAAATTACATCATGAAATTCTGCAATGTTTTCCTTTGATTTTTGAAGAGTAACAGTATTCTGAATACCACCAAAGCAAAGAATAACTGTTCTGGACTACAGATAGTCAAAATTAATATTCTTCATGTACTTAGTTACTTCCCAACACTGTCCTCTGCATTCTTCTTTTGCCTTTTTTCTTAGCGGTAGCCTCATGTAATTTATTCAGACCAGCACACTAGCTTCAAAGCAGGAAATTAACATCTTTTAATTTCCCATATTAAATTTCATACATTCAACCTTGAAGTTAATTAAAAGCATTAGACACAAGTCAGCTCTCATGCTTTATGTGGGCATTGTGTAAAGATGTGACATGCTCAGAGCTACACATTCAGATGAGATACAGTAGACCAGCTGGCAGTGTGTTGTTGTTTTAGACAGGTAATAATTTCAGCTAAAGTTGTCGTGTAATATATAGGTTTAAGACCTAAGCCTTGACAAGGAAGGTCTGAGTGCTGCTCTCCCCAGAGAAATGTCCCCAAAGCCTGAAAATGGCTGTTCCCTATGAGTTTTACAGGTGGCCATGGAGCAAAAAAATCAATAAATAATTTGGCTTTGTTGTAACAAGGACAATGGGAGTGAAAATCTTAAGTGAGGACAAACCAGACATTCTTCCCTTAGCTCAGAAAGTACCATTTCAAAGAGATGGTTGGATCAGATGAGCTGCTTGTGAAAATAACATGCTTTGTGCTGAGAAATAAACATGACCCGTTCCACTGCTCTTTGCACTCTATTAACAATGCATTTAGTTTGACACAATGACCATAAAGAAAGCATTATTTTAAGTAATCACTGCAATCTTCCCGAAGTGAGCCTATTAGTGTTCACAGCCAATGCTCTGTGTGTAAATGTGCACCTCTATTCCATGGCATTAACCTGTGGCCTTCTGTAACCGAGGCTAATGTGTAGCACAGGCCTGTAATGCAGTGTGTGAAGGGACCATTAGTGGGTTATCTCCAATAGAGGCAACCAAGACCTCCAGACAGCAACTTCAATGCTCACTTTCCAGGCTATAGCTACATGTCCACATAATCAAATGTATTTTAGGGGTTTGCCAAGCATATACAGTATACGTGTACACATTAAACCTATACATAGCACAGGTTTCTTGCAGAATAGATTTGCGATATAAATGAAAGATTTATCCTGTTTAAATAAAGATTAAATTCAAAACTGAGTCCTGGGAGGGGTTATAAGGTCTTTTTGGGCATTGTTTCATATGCTTTCTGTTATGTTCAACATAGAGCAGCTCAAATAATAAATAGATGAAAGAATTTATTAATTAATGACTTGTCAGAAATAATAACATGTTTTACAAGTCCAAATAATCTGCTACCAATTGAGCCTTAAAGCTAGCATCCATAAGTTTCTTCAATTTTGTTTTACCAGTAGATGGTAGGTGTGTAACAATAAATCCCCCTTCTCCTCACCTCGTCCTCCCCTCAGCCAGCCTCTCCTCAGGCTCACCAGTGCTCCCTGGTCTTCTTCTGTCTGGCCAAAGCTGGCACACTATCAGACTGCAGTAACATAGATAGCATCTAGTGGTGACATGTGAGAATACATCGGGGGGCAGGCCAGCCAGTCTAATTACACAATAGCTTTAACCCTGTCCTAGTTTTAGCCCTTCGTAAAATAATTTATGGGAAACCACAAAACCTAAAATCGAACCATAACAGTGACAGGTATAGAATTTGGTGTTAGGTGTACATTGCATACATTTCTGTCCATGCTTGTGTTATTTGACTCATTCACACAGAGTGGACTGGAGTTAGAAAAGGGGGGCATGTGCAGCATCCCATCTCTCCTCCTGTGTTCACCTCAAACTCTGAACTGCTAACAACATGATGTGCACTATGCACTGCTCCAAGTCTGTCCAGAGGTCTTTATGTGAAAAGTTGGCCTCCTGCAGTGCGGCACTTGCTCACAGCTGAACCCGAAAAGTCTAGAGAAAATGACCATCTCTAGCGCCAGGCTCCAAACTGCACCTCCCAAACCTTTTATAACAAAAGTCCTTTTGGTGTGCACTTTTACATTGATGTTGTGGTGTAATGTTGGCAAAGGTTACCAGACTCTTGTTGTTCTCCAGGTGTTAAAACCTTTCTATTTTCTGTCTTGTCCTCTGCTCACTTCCTAAATGTGGCTCTTGACAGGTTTAAACTGTCAAAGCACACATTGCTGATAAAGTGCAACCCTGCCAATTTACTCTGTACCACATCTATTGATCGAGTTCTCACAAAAGAAGCTCTTTGTACCACCTCTTTACTTTCGGCTCAATGGCTTCTAGCATTATAAATAATGACAAACGTAAATCAGGGCAAGGACCCTGCTTCTGACCTGTGTTGGAATGGGTCAATCAAGGCAGGTACAAGGAGCGGCATTATGAATAGAGTCTGGTCAAATAATCAAAAACTCTAAAATAAACATTGCAAATCAAAGTAAGTTTGTTTACCCTTTGCTTCAAATCCCAAACTTGTTGACAGCCCTGATAACCTGGATTACATAATTATTCTTATTCTTCCGAGTAAACTTTAAGAGGAGCATGTCTGGCTGTGTGTGCACTGTTCTAAAATAAGATTGCACCAGTCGACGCATCTCCAGAGTGAATCATCACGTTGCATGACTGTGTCCTGCTTCAGTCTCTGTGCAGCTACCAGCCAGATCTGACAGTAAGTAAAACACTTGTAATATAAAGAGTGATAAATAATAAACAATAAACAAACAAAATGTGCTGTCACGCAACGATTCACAACACCAGCCAACAAGCAGGCACATGAGGGGCCACGGTTCTACAAATTACCAACATGGCACAGAGACATTGTGCATAAAAACATAAATAAAACATGGTTGGATTGGGCTGTGATGAGTTGGTTCTGAGAGGCAGATCACCTGAGAATATATTATTACATTTCAGCACAAATACACACACACTAAGACATGGGCGTTTGGATGAAGTAATGAAGCTTTGCTCTTGCAGCTGGAATCTCAGTGGGCAGCAGAGGTCTCTCCTGTCAGTTGTTAGGGCCTGTGACATGCACTACACATAGAAAAAAATACTATAGTCAAATCTCACCAGCCGCTCATTTATGCTTCACTTATGCTGGATCCGAGCCAGTGTTTCATCTAGCGCTTCCTTGAACTCTCCCACTGTTTTGGAGACGGAGGAGGTGGAAGAGTATTTTTAGAAAGGCAGTGTGCCGCGTGTTTGTGTTTGGCTCCCTGGTGGATAAATTCCCTTACACTGTCTATACATGAAGAAAGCTCACTGATATGAAAATATGTGCATCTCTTAAGTGCACAAACAGAGCGGGAACAGCATGCCATACAGCCACATACTCAAGCACGAGTGTAGTATAGAATCATTGCAACTGGAATCAATTTTACAGCTGACTTATCCACATATAATGCATTGTTTGAAAAAAATTGTGTGGTTTGAGCTAATGAAATACTTACTTGTATACAAAATACAATGTCGATAAAGTAATGACTATATATCTACATAACAGTCTATATATACATATATGTATGTATGTGTGCATGTGTGTGTGTGTGTGTATATGTGTATATGTGTATATATATAATTTATTTTATTTTTTATGGAGAGAGGGGGGGGGGGGGGGGGTGAAGTATCTGAAGTAATACATAAATAATACAATTATATATTTATATTTATCACCTGTATTTCTGTGTTGTCACCTTTAAATTAGAATAGTGCTCAGCAGCAGAAAGGTTTTTAATGAATGCATTTAATTTGAAATTAATTAACTGAAAAAGTACTGGGTCCACTTTCCTTGTCACTTTGCGCCTTGAAAGGAAAGAAAATGAGATGTCAAATAACAAGGGTTTAGTCCTGTCCCTTCACTGCTCTGACAGGATTCATTAAAGTGTCTGTGTGTTTGTGTGAGGGAGAGAGGAAGGAAAGGCAGCTCTGCCAACTCAGAATCATTCCAGCAAATCAATGGAGTTATCCAGATTTTTATTGAAATAATTGTATTAACAACAACAACCCCTCTTTATACTTGCTACCGGGTTAGGCTGAAAAGGGGATAAATGACTGTCTCATCTGTAATAATCAGTTAATAATTTAGGGGCAAAAGGGCAGCCATGCACTAAGTGATAGGGCTGAAGTTTTGGAGATGCTGCACATGAGCAGTGAAGCTAAGGTTGACTGGTTATTTGCTCAAATGAAAATGGTGGGTTATGCATAATTCTTAATTCATCAGAATTTAAATTTGATGGTTGTTGTACTTCGGGGCTGAGCAATCGTGGAAAAAAAATCGAGCTGAAATTTTTCTGACAAAAATTGCAACAGCGATTTAAAAGCAAAAAGTTAGCATAGTGCTTATTTTAAACATGTCCTGGGGCATTCCCATTTGAAAGAAGACTGAAATACAAGTAGCTAAGCTAATACAGGACCACAGGTCAAGGTATTTCAGAACATGCTATATCAATTTGCTAATGTGTCCATTATTCATTATTCTTAATTTGGGAATATCACACAAATGTAAGTTTTGATCAGAATGATTACTATGGACATGGTTCATCGTTTTTCTTTAAAAACACGTTTGGACTCTGGCAAGGCCCTGGTAAGGTTCTGCTCTGTGTAGGTATTAGAGACTGAAATTGATGGATGGCATAATTGCTTTAAAACACTTTTGTCTTTTACTGTGCATTGTGAGGCATTTAGTTTGACAGATTAATCCAAACATTCATTCATCATTTTTGGGTTTGAATAACAGCATACTGTCGTAACGTCGAATGGAGGGACCAAAAATGCAGAACTCGGGAAGAGTTAACCGTGTTTATTTACAGCAAGTGAATAAGACAAGCAAATGACAGTAGATCAGACAAGGAGCTGGATGCGGGGTGCAGGTCGTGGTCCAGGGTGAACACAGAGGTGCAGAGACACAGACGAGGGAAACCGTACTGGTGCAGGGCGACAGGGTCAGAGGCGAGGGTCCAGAGCTGGTCCAAAGAGCGGGATGTAGAGCATACGGACGAGTGTCTGGTCCTGGCTCCTCTTATCCGCCGCAGGTGCAGTTGATGATGATTGACTCCAGGTGCGCACGGGAGGAGCCAGGAACTCCGCCCAGCTCCGGACACGGATAGGTGGGGGAGGGAAAGAGCAACACACGAGGACAAGCAGACAGGGATCATGACACATACACAACTGCTGAATTAAAGTAGTCTCTCCTGATTTTGTCACAGGCAAAGGAGCTGTTTCGAAATGACAGACTATTACAATACAACAATTATGTATGTATATATATATATATATATATATATATATATATATATATATATATATATATATATATATATCATACATAATATATATATATATATATATATATATATATATATATATATATATATAACACACACCATATGCGGGTGGTCTCGTCCTTTTTACAAGAAAGGAGTACTTGTGAGATTTTGTTGGTAAAAGAGACATTCTAGTAGGACACATAAGGAATCTTATTTCCTTGTCTTGACCCGTATGTGGGTCACTTGGCGCACAATTACTCTAAACATGTTTGTTCCTCTAAGCTAAAATGAGATTAATGAGGGCATGGCAGCATCAGAAATAATGATAAGAGATAAAATGCTTCATGAAAGAGCGAGTGCTGAACAGTGGGTGGTGATTCTCATGGGTGCGCAACTACAAAGTGACCCATTTCATAAAAGAGGGGCCTTTTAGTGCCCTGCCCCAAATCCAGATCAGTGTGAAACCGAAGCAAACTACTACTAGTGATGCATTTTTACTGTTGTGACCTATAAACCGTAGCTACATACATTTATGACTGTCACCCCTCACGAGCTTCTGGACCAACGGGACATGAACAGACAGGCATAATTCTAAAAAATGAGTGGTGTCGTGGCCTAACATGAAACTTGCAAAGAAGGGTTTCATCATCTAACACAGCAGCTTGACTAGCCCTCACTCTCTATCATCGTCATAAAAGCATGTGATCAGGAAGGGAGAGTTAGTGAGTGATGAGGGGCAGCTTGGCAGACGTGCTCACAGCAGTCGCACTCATTTACAGGCAAACAACATGGCAGACAACCACAGGCCCTGTCTCACTACATCACACTCGCTTACATATGTGAAGGTTGAGCCCTTAGTTTCAAAGGCCATTCCTTACCAAGCTTCAGAGGATTTTCAGACAATATGAAATCCCGGTCTATTTCAAACCTACAAACACTTTAAGACAGAAACTGGTTCACCCAAAGGACAAAACCCTGAGTCACAAACAAAGCAATCTGGTTTACTCCATTCAGTGCAGTGAAAACTGCAGTGAGCATTATATTGGAGAAACTAAACAGTCACTCCATAAGAGAACACAGTCACAAGAGCTGCTCAAGAGCCCAGTCTGCTGTACATCTCCATCTCAAAGCCCCTAACCTCTCCTTTGAATATAGTCAAGTACAGATCTTAGTGAAAGAAAAGAAATGGTTTGAGAGAAGAGTTTAAGAAGCAAGAACAACAATCCTTCTTTGAACAGGCATGAGGCCTGTTTATAACTCCATCCTCCCACCTGGGTTAGGGCTGGACAGTATTCTAATAGATGTGAGAGCACCCATTAGGGGCCTGAATGATTATGCTAATGTATGACTCAGGCACAGTTCACACTTAGTGCAGCTCATTAGACCTAGCCTACAAACAGAAACTGTAGGTGTGTTAGTTTCAGTGTAGTTAGCTCCTCTTGTCAGATACTGTAGATATAAGGCAGTGCCCACCAGTAATCTGACCAGAATTGAAGATTACTGAACATTACTGAAGATAACTTGGATGAGTAGCAAAATGTCTTCACTCCTGCAAGTTTTTGTCCATTTGAATTTTTCTTTTACTGTGATCTGGGTATAACACATCTCAGTTAAGTTTATGGTAAAACTTTGTAATAACTACTCCTAAATAGCACAGGGAAGACTTAATTCATGATGAACAAATTGTTTCTTAAGGCTTAGTGAATACACTAACCCTCACACCTAACCCTAGATACTAAGTCTGAATCATTATAATCATTAATAAACTCTTTCTTTATGCATTATTAAAGCTGATTAAGGTGTAATTATGACCCTTTTGTGACCCCAGTCCCTGGGACAACAGATGGAAATTAGCCTTTGGGTATAATCTAATGTATGCTTTCATGTTGAATCATGTCTGTTTATTAACATGCATTGTTCTAATCAAATAAATACATTAATTAATTAATTAAATTAAATAAATTATTAAGTGTAACCCAGGTTTATAGTTTTATATTATATGTTATATAGCTGTCATGATTTGAGTGACAAGAAAGTCCTGAAGGAAGGGTCCAGGGGCAGGGCTCTGCTATAAATATAACTAGTCTTTGCTGAAAATAAAATATATATTGGACATTTTTCTGTACTTTTTTTAATGCACGATGTGGATGATGAAAACCAAAAAAAAAAAAAAGTTATGTCTATATAATCTAACACTCCAGAACTGTAAAAGTCAGATGCAAGTTTGGATGGCTGGGGTTTAAGACCTATCTCTGCATTGAAGTGTATCTATTCACTTTGACTGAAAACTGAAAAAGCTGCAATCCATTCAATCCATCCAATCCTTTTCATGAGTTATTTTGTCTGTGAATAGTAAGGGGGAAAGTATAAATCAACAAATAGACAATCACACAATCTATAGGTTAGAGCATATGTAGCCACCCACGTTCAATCAATCAAACTTTATGCATGAAGTACTTTTCAAATGTAAGACAAAATGCAGTTAATTAAATACAATCCCATCATAACAACTGCCTTAACCCCACTCAGCTGGTACTGGTGCGGTGCATAAAACGTTTGCGTCTCTGTGGAGTTTTCTGACTCCAGACTCTGCTGGGAGCTTGTACCCTCCAGGGTCTACTTCAGACCCCTCAATCGGGGCCTTATGGTTCATTTTAGACAGTTAGACACTTGTGGCCCTTACCTATCCACTCCAAAGCAAACCAGTGGAAACTGGCTAATGATGCTCAAAAATTCCAGCACCTTGGTCTCTAGTTCTCCACACATACACTACTAGACCTGTGTTTGGAATTTGTTGATCTTTTTCCCCAAATCGTCTTACTTTTTGTTTTACCTGTGCAGAGCCAGCATATGAATCCATTGGTCATCAAGGGCAAATGTGATCTGTTAGGGCCTGTCCAAGGTCACTAGAAACACAAGAGTAATATTTCAGTGCACATGGGGCATGAGGGATGGACTGGCTTGTTTTGAGGTCCATGGACACACGCATTAGGCTGGAGCAGGAGAAGAGGTAACAAGCTTGTTAAGGAGGACGGAGACAAACGATCACAGCCACATTGTCCCAGCATTAGGAGCCAGAAGAGGTGTGGAAATGTCACCACAAATGGCTCGTGGTCACCAAATGTCACCTGCTCTTTCTACTGCACACTCCTCCTCACACACTCTTTCTATATAAACATTTTACAAATATATTTGCTGTTAAGATTATAAAAGGTAGTTTTCAACATTATGGGGAAACGCGCTCCAAAAGTGCAATCCACCCACACATTGTATTGTGTGTCCAATGTTAGACACAAAAGGGGTCTAAAGAGTCGAGAAGGGTGCAATGAGTTAAGCAGTTAGCCTCCCACAAAAGAAGTGAAGATGAGCCATCAGTACTGCTTAATTGGTATAATAATGTGTCATTCTTATTTTGTTTCCATTAATAGGGTACCCGCAGAACAAATTTTTTTTTTTTTTTTTTTTTTTTTTTTTTTTGGCTTTCATTTCATTTGAGAAGTATGAGAATCAATGTTCAGATAACATTTTCTCTGGGTGATCAATATAAGGTCTTAGCTGAGCATACAGACCACACTCATGGTATAGCAGTGATAAGATGTAGAACAAAAAATTGTGTAGAACAAAAATTCTTACTTAATTTTTAATTAATGGATATAGTTAGGCTATAGTGCAATCAAGCTCAGCGTGGCAGGGCGAGCCACCTGCTGCAAACATTTTAAAACAGCATGTAGTACATTTTCAGACAGAGGAAAGCCTTATATTACAGTTCCTATGTTTTCCTTCACTGGAGCAGAGGAGCCGGGACAGCTGGCAGGTAAGAGACGAGAAAGGGAGATCGTGAAGTGAAATGGAGGGAAGAACTGATTGAATGGACTGAACAAAAATGCCTGGCCAAATGGAGGAGGAGTGATAATAAGTTTCTGCTGGAGAGTCATAAAGCTATTTGTAACAGTTGTTTCACGCCATCAGGATGTGTGTGGCTCACACCAGACCATTAATAATGTCTTTAGGGAGCCCCCTGTCACAGAAAAGAAGAAAACATCAGAACATCTTTTGTCCTTTCATCAAAACTAAGAGGCTACAAACGCTGTTGGGTTGTTGGTTTACACAAATGGTTGTTGAGGTGGAGAAGGGAGATAAGCCAGTGGCTTATTGAGTGTGTGTGTGTGTGTGTGCGCGCGCGCACGTGCACATGCGTGTGTGTGTGTGTATGTGTGTGTATGTGTGTGTGTGTGTATGTGTGTGTGTGTATGCGTGTGTGCGTGTGTGTACGTGTGTGTGTGGGGGGGGGGGTGGGTGTGTGTGTGCGCGTGCACGTGCGTGTGTGTGTGTGTGTGAAGTATCACAATATATGGCTATTTTGTCACACTCCTACTGGAAAGAGCAGGGACATAATATCAGTGATGTTCAGAAAAGAAGCTTAGAAGCTGTGTTTTTAGGATAAGAAAAGTTTAACAGCATTCAACAGCGTTTGGCATATAGTATCAGTGCTTTTAAAATGATTTATTGAAGCTGACTGAAGCTGTTCTTTTGTGATGGAAGAAACACCTGTCTTCACTTGATCATATCTGACAATCACTTTTAGCCCCTGTTTTTACTGCACATTATACAGTGCTCCTGAGCTGTTTACCTTGCTGTTTCCAATGGACTCATCTGCTGCAGATGGACAGGAGTTGATTGAGTCGCTAGTGTCAGGTATTGATATGCAGATCGATCATGTTGATAGCCTGTGAGCTTGTTTACTGACACATAACCCTTCCAGCTCTCTGAAGGATTAGACTGTTAGACTTTGTTTTGAGAAAGAGGATGAGCAAACACCCCATTTGAAAAGCAAATGGTTGTTATAGCACTGTACTACATAAATCATTTTTGATCATGAAAAGTGCTCTATAATATGTTTGACTTAATATCAATGCACAGGAAAAATAAACATTTAGACTTTAAATGGTAATGAAGCAAACATGAAAGGCTTTTCTTTGCTGTCAGGATCCTTGTGTGAGGACGATTGCCCAGATGCCCAGGCCATGTCCATCACATATCACCAGCTGCATCCTGCTGGCCCAGTCTTGGACCCGAGTGTGTGAGTCAGAGAGAAGTGTGAGGTGCTGGCAGATGTTATTATACAGCATTTGCACCTATGCTAACCAGGAAAAAACATGTCCTTGATATGTGAAGGCAATTTCAGATTTAGGTCAAATGATAATTCAAGGCACGAGCAGGTTCTGCCTTCAGGCCACAGTCAGCAGGAGACATGTCAACACCAATTCAATAATAAATAAATATCAAAAGTGCTGGTGGTTTACCATCAGTAAGGCAGCAAGGTTTTTTATACTTTTTCTTTCAGCGTGTTACATTTCTCATGGCTATATGGTTCTTAATTCCAGCTTAAGATAAAGTGAATAATTATGGAGACAATCAATAAGGAGTGGAGCAGGGAAAGAGGTGAGCTGGGAGATAAGCCATTGGCTTATTGACTTGTCAAGTGTCGCCATCAAGCCAGCCTTTTGAGCAGTATGTGCGCATGTGTGAGCACATGTGCCAGTGTATAATTACTCTATAGTGGGTCTGTGTATCTCTTTGTCCTTGTCTGACAACTAATTAGTTGTGCTGTCTCAGGAGTGCACTCAATAAGAGAGAAATGAGGGGATGAGAGGATGCACCTATTTTCATATTCAGCTGTGATGCTGTGGGATCTCAGGCCGCCACTTTGGACTGTGGGCAAAGCTACCGTCACAATGTACTATACTTACAAATAATGCCTCTCTTTAAAACAGTGCAGTCTGTGATTAATGAAGTGAGCCACAACAAGACAGAAACCAATGCTATCTTATTTCCTCAACTAAGTAAGTATAATGTATGAGGTGAAATAGCTTTTTCACCTCTTCAGAGAATTGCTTCATAACAGGCTCATTAAAATACAATGCTCAGTCATGGTGTTTAGTAACAGTCATCTGAAAAAAAAACAAGTTTTCTTAATTCCAACCCTGCTCTCCCCCACTTAGGATGTCATGTGTCCTTGGACAAAGACTGCTAAAATTTGTGTTTGGTGTGGGTTGTCACAAAGAAAGAGGCAGAGTGAATATGTAATGCACTAAACTATCATTTCAAATACCTAGAAATGGTGGAAAAAACTGCTTTATAACTTTTTAGTTTGAGCTTTTGTCTAATATGCAGGATATGCGTATTTATGTAGAATAAACATTTAACCTGTTTACTAATGTAGTAAAATGAAGATGTGTGTGTTGTGATGTGTCTTGACTTTGACAGGGTCAGAAAGAACAACACAGAATGTGAACTGCACAGTCCTAGAGCTCGTGTTTGTGTCAGCAAACCAGAAAGTTCCTCTGCTGTCCTCCCTGGAGCTGATCACATTTTCATCCACTCTAATCCAGGAGGAAAAGGTAAGAACCAGCACACCTACAGACAGAATCACTAAAATATGTTTTCCGAGTTTGGAGGCAATGAGATAGTGGAAATGGTTGTGCCCTGAGTGTGCAATAGACTGATGGATGGCCATAGCCCAAGGCACACTTACATGCTGCCTCACTCATAAACACAGCACAAATGAGAGAGGAAGAATGAGCCATGAGGCAGAGCTCATGCCCCACCTGTCTCTGTGAATATGATGTGGTCACATAAATGCAGTGGGCAGCATGAGAGCACTGTGCTTCACTGGTTGCAGTAATGAACATCAGAGACTGGAAGACAAGAACTACATGTGGTGTTATAGCAAAAAAAAAATGTTTGTGAAAACCTGATGAGTGCATCTGAAATAGAAAAAAGAGGGAATCTCTGACGAAATGTGAGCGAGATGAGCCGGATCACAACCTTGCAAATAGCTGAGAGGCTAAAACCTGCAATCTACCATTCTGTCTGATCTTTGCCCATCTATGAGTCAAAGGCAAGCGAGCTTTGAGATGCTCTGCACACATTAACCTCCCGTCTTCCTCCTCCCACACTTCTGCTCTGCCTGATCCCTCGCTCACTTCAGCCCACATTCAAACTGCTCTAATCAGCAGCCTCACAAGTGCCGTTTAGGCTCAGCTCACTCTCTCATAACATATGGCAACGCTCACAGACCAATCTACACAAATGCATTTAAATACAAAAGATACAATCATAGAGCTTGGAAGAAAACCAATGAACCTCAATCCACAGTTTGCAAATAGACTATAAAAGGTGAAGTATATGAATCATTGTTTGGCAAACTCAACTGTAGATATGATCATTTGTTCTCCTTATTAGTTAAATTAAAATGACTATCTATAGTTATGTTTTCGGAATAGAGATTAATTTCACTAAAAATAAACAAAAATAATGTAAAAGTAGCAATCATTGCCAATGGGGTAGACTATAAAATATATTTGGGAATCACAGGGTCCCACGCAATTAGTTACAGAACACATGGCATACTGCATACATGAGATAATCAATATTGCATTTGATGGTATATCTCTATAATCCAAAAATTACTCATGGCAATATATTGACATTGTGTGGGTCAATTCAAATCAAATCCATTTGTATCTAGAGGCAGAGGGTCCAGAATGTCATGCTACACCCCTGATAGTGCAGCCCTCGCTCCTGCCCAAAACCCAGATCTTGTCTTCCACAGTCACACATGAGCTTTTCACAGTCATAGGGAAGGCTTTGACTTCCAGGATTGCCCCCCTATAAGTTGTACCCTTTAGGTCATCCCCATAGGTCCCTCTAATAGATCGCCACCTATAGTTCGCTCCCTACAGGACATCCCACTATAAAGTCACCCACATATATATTGCTCCCTATTGATCGCTCACTGTAGGTCACTCCCTATAGGTCGCCCCTATTTTCATCCCCCTATATGTCACCCCCTATAGGTAGCCCCCTATAAGTCACTCCAGATAGTTCGCCTCCCTATAGGTTGCCTTCTATAGGTAGCCCCTATAGGTCACCCTCTATAGGTTGCCCCTATAGGTAACCCCTTATAGGTCAATCATGACCACAATAACATCAACACAACCCTGATGGAGCTCATTGTCAGACAGAGAAATAAGAAAAAGTTAGTAGGTAATAACATAATATTTATGAGATATTTTTCCAATCCCAGATGGACTAAATTATAAATCTAACACGGCAAAAAAAAAAAACCTGTAAAGTAAAAAAAAAATATTTTTTTTAATCATTATGTTTCTATTTTTAATTGGGCCGTTTGAGTTTAATGAGCTCAACTTTCAAATAAAACCTATTGTTTTTACTGAGCAGTCATCCAGTTTCAGTGATGCATATTTAAATGATGACAACTCTTAGATAAATTTGAATATTTATCCTCAACTATGTGAAAGAATGTTTGTTTGAAGCAATGGAAATTAGCTGTTCTTGATGTCCACAGAGTCTCGCCCTAACCTGAATAAAAGAATGAACTGGATACAGCCCTGTTTATGTGGACCTTAATCTGACCACTTTAGGATTTGACTGAACCCCCACTTCATAAAATGCTGATGATCCTCCTCTGGGGCTTTTAAGATAAGAGTCTTGTTTAATGCATTACATTTTGACAGATAAGATGAGACAGATATGTAACCAGAAAGTATTAGTCTCTTGCGGCTAACCAGCATTGATTTGTCTGGAGATAAAAAAATCTGCTATATACATATTTCCATTTTTAATTAAAATAACAACTCCCATAAAAACAACCAATCAGATTGCTGTGAAATTGATCCTTGGACTGTATTCTCAATAAACCTTTAGTGGTACTGCAAGGATTTGTCTAACATATTTTTGTGCAAAGATATGGTAGACATTTAAGCTCTCTTTTTGCAGCAGCAGGTCTTTGCATCTGTTTTTCATGTGGTGATCGTCCATGACCATATGTAGGCAGGGAGCTGTAAATGTATGGCCTTTCTATTATAGATAAGAGTCACAGAGAGACAGAGAGAAGCAGCACAGAGCATGTCCTTGATTTAGCAGCATTGATCCCTATCTGCTCTCCTGCCTCTCCCATTTGCCATGTGGAAGAGTTAGTGTGTGTGTGTGTGTGTGTGTGTGTGTGTGTGTGTGTGTGTGTGTGTGTGTGTGTGTGTGTGTGTGTGTGTGTGTGTGTGTGTGTGTGTGTGTGTGTGTGTGTGTGTGTGTGTGTGTGGAGGGCGGACCCTATGGCTATGTAGAGCCCAAGCAGAGATAAGGTTATCGCGTCACACTAACTGATATGACTGGCAAGGTGACAGGAGGCCAGTGAAGACCCTTGGGGGCCAGAAAAATCACACACACACGCGCGCGCACACACACACACACACACACACACACACACACACACACACACACACACACACACACACACATACACACTGACCTCAGTATAAATTTCATCTTTGTTTACCTGTGTCGCATACAGTGCCAAATGTTTGCACCTCAAAGGCTTTGAGTGAGTGCATTTGAAGGGAGTTCTGCTTTTTATTTTCTGTCACAGAGAGTTATCGCTTTTGATGACAATAATACCAAGAGAAACAGACAGAAAGGGGGCGGAGAGTAAGGCAAGGAAAAAAATTATGTTATATAACACAGGGATAAGGAAATGGGGTTGCCACGACAATATCTGATCAACCGACCATGGCACACATGTTGTACAAAAGTGTATAAACAAAGAAAGATAAGTCAGGGACGCATCAGAAATAACAAGCCAATGGTAATTTGTCGGTAGATAGTCGAACCTCGGTTTCAGGAGGAGCAGTGTGGTTTTTGTCCTGGTAGTGGAACACTGGGCCAGCTGTACACTATCCATCGGGTGCTTGAGGGTTCATGGGAGTTTGCCCAACCAGTCCACATGTGTTATGTGGATCTGGAGAAGGCATTCAACCGTGTCCCTCATGGTGTCCTTTGGGAGGGTGCTCCGGGAGTATGGCGTACGGGGCCCTTTGCTAAGGGCTGTCCGGTCCCTGCATGACCGGAGCAGAAGCTGTGTTCGCATTGCCGACAGTAAGTCAGACCTGTTCCCAGTGCATGTTGGACTCTGCCAGGGCTGGCCTTTGTCACCGGTTCTGTTCATTATATTTATGGACAGAATTTCTAGGCGCAGTCAGGGGCTGGAGGGGGTCTGGTTCGGGAACCACAGGATCTCATCTCTGCTGTTTGCAGATGATGTTATCCTGATGGCTTCTTCAAGCCAGGACCTGCAGCAGGCACTGGGGTGGTTTGCAGCTGAGTGTGAAGTGGCTGGGATGAGAATCAGCTCTTCCAAATCTGAGGCCATGGTTCTTGACCAGAAAAGGTGGTTTTCCGTCTTCGGGTGGGTGGCGAGTCCTTGCATCAAGTGGAGGATTTCAAGTATCTCGGGGTCTTGTTCATGAGTGAGGGAAGGATGGAACGTGAGATTGACAGGCGGATTGGTGCAGCGTCTGCAGTGATGTGGTCGCTGTATCGGTCCATTGTGGTGAAGAAGGAGCTGAGCCCAAAGGCAAAGCTCTTGATTTACCGGTCAATCTACGTTCCTACCCTCACCTATGGTCATGAGCTCTGGGTAAAGACCAAAAGGACAAGATCGCGGATATAAGCGGCCGAAATGGGTTTCCTCCGCAGGGTGGCTGGGAGCACCATTAGAGATAGGGTGAGGAACTCAGTCACACAGGAGGAGCTCGGAGTGGAGCCACTTCTCCTACACATCGAGAGAAACCAGCTGAGGTGGCTCGGGGTTCTGCTCAGGTTGCCTCCTGGACGCCTCCCGAGGGAGGTGTTCTGGACATGTTTCACCGGGAGGAGGCCCAGGGGAAGACGCAGGACACGCTGGAGGAACTATGTCTCTTGCCTGGCCTGGGAACGCCTTGGGGTCCCACCGGAGGAGCTTGAGGACGTGTCTGGGGTGAGGGAAGTCTGGGAGTCCCTGCTTAGACTGCTGCCCCCGTGACCCGGCCCCGGATAAGTGGAAGAAAATGAATGGATGGATGGTAATTTGTAGCAATACATGTTCATTTTAGAACTAGTACTAATTAAAAAAAACAAACAAAAAACTAAGATTTTGAAACTAAGGAAAAGGCTTGATATGCAATACCGATTGGTCTTAAATGTGGTCTTATTCAGTTTTGCTATGTCTGTCGAATCAAGTAGTTTCAGTAGTTTTACTATTGAGTAACATTTGTTTTTTTGATACTTTTGACAACCCTAAGAGGAAGTAAATCTAAGACAAATGTAACCCATATCACTCGATTCTGTTGCATACACTCCACAAACCGTTATCCCAGTTTTTGCAAATTAAGATCTTTACTCCAGCATTCTTTATAGACATATACAGTCCTCCCACTGAGAGATTGTTGAACCTCCAGACAGCTCTATGTGCTAGCCCATTCCCCACTACTTCACTGAATGCTGAATGAAAACAAAACAAAACAAAACAAAAAAAAAACACTTTACAGTTCCCATTAATCTCTTTTTGGTTTATTTACTTCTTATCCCTACCTTAACCATATTCCCTGGACCTTCACTCTTGCTGTGGTCTTCTTCCATTGAAACACAGCTCAGATAAATGGCTGTTCATATTCTACACCTACTTTATCAGCATGTAGCGGCCAAATGAGAACCTACAGAAACGGGGGACCAAAATGAAGGTACAGGAAACAGATGATCAAAAACGTATAGAGAACAGGGGAGGAAATAAATGACAGAGGATGTGCAGGAGCAGGAGAGAAGACGAAGCAGCCAGCACATGGAGAGATAGATGGTTGCTGCATCTGTGTGATACATGATCGTAGCCTGTCAAGTGGAAGAACCAATCAAAGACTTACCTCTAAATGGGGTAACCAATCACAGGTCGGAGCTGGCATCATCTTTTCCTATTTCAGATAAGCAGAGAATGTTGTGTAGTACATGGGTTGCTCAGTGTGGGTTTTCATGTTTTTTAAATCTCAAAACAGGGATTACAAGAGAAGTGGATTCCTATTTTGATGTCTATTTTGAAAGCCTCATTAGTTCAAATATGAAAGATAGTTGAAGACTAAAGTATGGTTAGATTAACAATTTCAGAAAATAAACATAATTATAATAACATTTGTATCAGATTTTTCCCATATATATGAGCAAAAATAGTCTTGCCTCAGTACATATATTTTGTTTGAGAATCTCGTGAAGTCCCCTGTATCTTGTCTGTATCTGATTATAAAGCATTTTATTGTGTAATAATCAGGAAGTGCATATTAGCATTAACTTTACCGTCACAGTGGAAAATAATTAGGTTGTTCGGAAAGCATAAAGTAAGTGAGGAACAACTCTGGACCATTGCAAACAGTTTATAATTAGCTGGAGATCAGCTACAGCACCTTAAGAGTTTTATCATCTTGATGACAGTAGCTCAGTTGTTAGATTGTCAGATCCACTCAGCCGAAGGTTCAAATCCTGCTCTTGACATAAACATCATGGTAGAGTGGTCAGAGCCACTGACCCACATGTTGGCAGTACGATTACAACTCCCCTGTCATTGTGTTCTTGGGCAAGACACTTAACCCACCTTGCCCCCATTGTCTGTGTACACTGGCATATGAATGGGTGTGTGAATGGGTCATTCCTTAATGTAAACCATTTGGAGTGCCTTGAAGGTGGAAAATTACTACATAAAAATGCGACCATTAACCATTTAACATGTTTATTTCCTAGTTGGACACAGACAGCAGATGTGACATACGCATAGGTAAGTCTATAGGTCTAGCGATTACTTGGGAACCATACAGCAAACAAGGGCCAAAGCTTGCTTAATTTGTACAACAGACTTCATTTTGCAATTTGGCAACTACAATATATAACAACACCTTTATTTTGTTAAATGAATGTGAAAATTAGAAATTTAGTCACTCAATTGTGTATTTTGTGTATTGATGGCATAGATAGAGATTCCTTTTGAGAGCTCACCTCAGCTTCCTGTAATTTTCAATTTTGTAATTAAACTTTTATTGATGTAAAAATCATCATATATTAATATGATCCCAGGCCCTATCCCACTAAATAGGTAAGCTTATAATTAGAAAAACATTTAAACATGTCATAAGCACTTTAAATTCAGCATTTCATGCTCTTCTTTCCTTTTGTAGAGATGAATTGACAACCACATGGACTGAGTGTTTATTATCCATAGTGATTTTTTAAAATTTGATAAGCCTTGTGAAATTGAATTGATGTTTGTACTATTCACAAGTTTCTAGCTAAAAGCCTCTCCAAAGCAGCGCCCATGAGAAAGTTGCAGAGAAACTTGAAAGACAGTTGGTTTGAAGGGTAGAGCCGCAGACATGAGAAAGGAGCGAGGACGGTGAGGACGGCGAGGAGCGCCAGTGTGACAGTCTCCACTGAAGGTGTGAAGGTCAAAGCATCGGGATGTGCTGTAATTGTAGGAGACATTTTAATTAAAGCGTTTTGAGAAGGTTTTGGAGGGGTTACAGCCTGTGGGGGGGCATGCTGATCCTACTGTCACAGGAGCTCACAGAGACTGACGGCTGTGCGTGTTATCAATGTGCAAAGACAGACAGCGTGGGGCCCTTGGCACTGTTGTGACAAGCTCCTTTGAAATAGTCCAAAATAGATTTTTTTTTCTCTCTCTCTATCTGCTTTCTTCTTTTGTACACAACGAAACATATATTTACATAATCAAGAATATAATCAAATGCATTGAACATTTATTTAGTACTATTTGTTTGTTTTTTCTTATTGAAACAATTTGGTGGTGTCAGATAATATATCAATATTAGATTAATACTGTCCATATAGGGGCTTATTCTGTGTGTAAACACATTAAAGATGGGACTGTGTGTCAGAAAGTAAAAGTTGAACTCAGTGAGTGGTCTGCTGTGTGCTCTGTGTCTGTGTTCTGTGTCCGGTACTCTCTGTGTGTCCTCTGCATGTGCAACACATCGATCGCACATGGCCAGGGGCTGGTTACGTATTGATCCTGGAGCTTCCATAAACATGTAAAGATAACGTGTCTGTTTGTGTATGTATGTATGTGTGTGTGGGACGCTGTACCTTGATGATGAAATGATTGATAGGTATTGCTCAACAAGCTCGATAAAATACCAGTGTAATTTTAACCTCATAAAATTCAAGAAGACTGGAGCCATGCACAAACAAGCTCAACAGCTCACCAGGGAAATAAAAGGGATGAGCATTTAGCCAAAACAGAGTGTCTCATTAAGAGCATCAGTCAAAACCACAGCAGACTGTCCTCTGATAGTGCTGTGTTAGCACTTGGCTGGACAGAGATAAGCACTCTGTCTGAGGACCATGAGGATGAGTCTGAACAACAGCTGAGGCCACACTTAAGAGCTGTCTTCAGGTTTCAAATAGTTGCACACTAAACTTTTGTTTTACAAGTCTGGGTAAAACTTTAGACTATAACATCGCCTAAAATCATACAATGCTCTTGATTCATTTATATTGTTTCAAGTTATAAAACATGTGGCCAAATGTAGGACTTAAATATGGCTGGAAGGGATAGAAGCCTAATATTTAAACTAGCCAAGTGTGTTTGGAGAGTCTGTAACATCCTGAGCTGTGGTGTTTGAGGTGCAGGTGCATTTCATAGCTGTGTGTTTGGTGTTTACCTGTTAGAGCCTTAGGTGATGGCTACATATTTAAAGAGCTGTGCACAGTAGGGAGCGTCGCTGAGAAGAGAGACCATGTTCATCTGAGACGCTCGCACAGTATGACATCATTATGATAACTGCACAGTGTGTGGTCTGTGTGTGTGTGTGCGTGCTTCAGTTCTTCTCTCTCTGTTTGTGTGTTATACCAGGGGAAATTATGCTGATTGCCTCAATGAAGCAGGCATAAATCATATCCCCACAGTAATCATCTGCAGCAGTTTATGTTTGTAATAAATCTTCTTATCATAGCTCGATATGGTGCAAATCACACACCTGTTTCACTCAGAGCAGGCCAATATTAGAGTATACATAACACAGACATACTACAACAGTGATATTTCATACTTAAGTAATCATCTTTTTGTGCTTGACATACTGCGTGAATAGCACAAGAACATGGCTGCTGCACAGCCATTTTCAGTGAAGAGCAAAATCAATATGAAAGTGAGAGGAGTTTGAATGTTTAAGCATCTGCTGTAAACACATATTGATAACCTGGTCATATCAGCACTGCTAAGCTAAGCAGGACAGGGAAAGTGACGGGAGGATCATCTACAATTCATGATGTTGTGCAGTGAGACATGTTTTGGAAAAAGGGTATGTGAAATTTGTGATCTTAATGTGCTGTTCCTGGTCAGTTCTGCAGCATTGGGCAGTATTTTAGGGAAGTATTTGGGTCATTTGTTGTGAGAAAAATGCCTGGTGTCCTATGCACATTTGCACCCTTGCATTAAAGTTACCCCTCACAGCAGATGCTGTGTGTGTGCCTGTGTCTGTGTGTGTGTTTGTGTGTGAGCATGTGTGTATTCCCTGCAGCTGTAACACTCTATAGTGACCCTTAGCTTCCCGGTCCCTGTCCCGCTGTGGTACATCACACTGCTCTGAACAAACTCGCACCTCTCTCTGATTGTGTGACACCCGCACCTATGGCATCTGACACAGAAAGGGTATAAATGGCACAGAAGTCAATGGCGAGGTCACTGTCTTCAGACTGTTCTGTGTCCATCATACCCTTCAGATAAAAGTAGACTATATGTTTTAATATTGTGTTATCGTGTTTAATTACAGCAACAATGTTTACCAAAGTTGGAATCAGAGATTAATTTTGCCAGTGGGTTCTGTTCAAAGCTTATATAGAATATACACTGACATTCTTATGCAACCTTGCCTTAGGTCTAATCAAATCAGTATCTTCATCCAGGCAACCAATCAGATCAGGTCGTTTGCTCCCTGGTAACATCAGTGGTTCTGACCTGTTCTTTTCCAGTGGAGAGGGAGCTCAGGGCTGTGTGAGCGTTCAGGGGCAAGGTGTTTCTCTGACTCTTTGATGTCAATGAGCTGATGGATCTGATCCAAGCAGACTCACTGCCTGCAAAGAGACACATCTTTGGGTCCACTTGGTTCTCTTGCACTGAAGGAAGTGTAGCTCATGTGAACAGGCTGTCAGATTATGTTTTGGAAAACAGGCCAAGTATGCAATGCTATGCTTGTCTGCACACACCCTCATAGGGACTGTCATCTCTGTGAGTTTTATGCTTTTTTTGTTCACACTATTCACTTCAAGATGTGTCTATGATGTCGGCTGCCCTTTCTCTTGAATCTAAACACTGTGCAGCCACCAGACACTTGCTCTGTATGTGGATCACTGCTCCCTACTGTTGGACCATCACAGGAATTTAAGGGATCACTTTTATACAGTTTGAAAGCTCTGCCACTCCATACAATGCCAATACGCTACTGCTGAGACAGTTGGATAAGTTTGTTTAAGTTTTACTGTAGATGTTTTAGCCTTGTCATCAAATTAATCTGAACTCCAATGGGCTTAAAAGAAGAGTGAAAAGCAACAAACATACATCAACAACATCTGTTAATACATCTTATTCTCCCCATAACCAACAAGGTCTCTCTCTTCATCACAGACAATATTCACTCATAGCTTCTAGTAGGTCACATGTTGTGTGTTGTATGTTGTGCAAAGGTGAAAGCAAAGAAAAGCCGTGCAGAAGACTGTAAATCACCCTGAGCCCATTTTCCAAAGTTTTATAGCACCACAATAAAGTCTAGTTATTGTGGAAGCAGATAGTCCCCTAGCCGTCATCATAAACAGGTTTCTCCTTCACTGCGCTGATGAAGCCAGAAAGTGGGAGGAGAGAAAATAGCACAGGGAAAGGGGGTGATGAGGAGGGACAAACAAGACTGAGTCAAGTATTAAGAAAGGAGGAAGCGTGGCGGAGTTGACTTCACTGGAGGTCAAAGACAGGAGAGCCACGCATCCAGGGATTACTTCAGGAAAAGAAACTCTTTGCCCATTAAAATGACAACAAGAGCAGGACACCCCAATGGGCTTCAGTCGATAGCCTTTGAGAACAAGACAAGGTGGCACATTCACGACTGTGTAAATGTTCATTACAAAGCATTGTTCCTCCTTCTGCCCACCTGTGTCACTTCGGCAATCCAGTTTACAAGGTTATGTAATGGACAAATGTTAACAAGAAACTGTCCAAACATTTATGACAGCCACAACTAATGCATATACTGTAAACAGATATAAAGCCAACATAAGTCCACATGATCTGAGACAAGTGCATTCTCTTAAAGTAAATAGTTTTTCCTCCACTTCACAATCCCGAACAACAAGAAAGCTAGTAACGATTAAAAGTAAAAATGATATCTGAATCCAAAGTGAGTCTATCGGAGGTGCAGTGAAGGTCTTCTGCATTAGCAATCGATTTCTCTGTCCTTAAGACGTTTGCAGTGCTGTTTGAGACCACAAATTATCGGGATGAAAACAGCATTTGGATTGACTGACAGATTCGCCTTGTGCACTCACCTGTAAAAAAGTCCATCCTTTATCCCATAGCCCCAGACCATACTCTGAGGTGAGGAAGGAGGCAATTGAATTAGCCCCACCCTCTCGCCCCATCCCAAGTGATGTGGGACTGGATTCCATTACACAAACCCTATCTACGGCAGACAGCGGCCTATCTAAACCTCATATCCCTGACAAGAGTCCATACATCAGCCACAGCCTAATACACTTAATAGGCAGCACCCTCACTCATATAAATACAATGGATATATGTTCTAATCTTTGAGCTGCTAACCGCTAATGTTTTGTCTTCACCAAAAAAATATATTTCATACAGCTTATACCAGATCTTCTGTTATAAAAGGACTCATTTGTGCACAGTGTCAAGTCTATCTATACTCTCTTTTTCTTCATTCCTTTATTTCTAAGGCTCCTCTGTTTCTATCCAACCACACAAGCCCTCCCCTCTCCCCCATTGCCATGTGAACACATCAAAGGCTGGGGCTGAGGCTGACTCCTCGCTGAAGAAGTTGACCTTGGACACTCACTAACAACCAGCAAAAAGAAGGAAGCAGCTGGCCAGAGAGGCTGAGGGATAAAGGCAAACAAAACAGTCTGTGTTTTTAGGTGAGAATCCTGACCTAGACATTAGGCATTAGATAACTACAAGAGTACTGCACTGTACAATCTGTGTGAGCAATGAGAACTGAGTTGGGAGTTTCATCTGATTTTGAAAAGAGGTTATATTGCCAAATCTGAAGAGGGCACTTGAAAGTCATAGAAACTGAGAATATTTTCATATGAATAGACCCATTGTCATTTCAATCATGCCTCACTCTCAAAGAAGCCCTTCTTGCATCTGTGTTGCATCATTAACAAATAACTAAACAACCAAACGCAGATATTACACAATGTTTATGGCAACACACACAATGTTTTTGTTTCAACCTTGAGCACTACAGTCAGTTATTATCAAGAGTTATAACTTTTCAGGGGCAGCTGTATTAGGATATTTGTATAAATACAAAATGGTGCAGCAGTGCAGTTCTTCGCATGCTCTGGAGTGACTTTGTGAGCACTGTGGACAATCTCCTCTATGTCCTTCCTTTTTCCTTCTTCCCTGCTGTCAGTGACTCCTCATTGGGGACCACATTAAAACTCAATCAATTACACACACACAACACACACACACACACACACACACACAAGTGTCTGTCTATGTCATCCCTGGGCTTAATGCCAGCGTCATCCTCTCCCAGTCTCTCACCGCGGTCTTGTCCTCATCGCTCTCATTGTGATCCGGTGGCCTTGTTGGCCCCGCATTCAATTTATCTGTCATCCAGATGCATCCCTCCACACATGCCACGCACAAACGCATACACATGCCACACACATGCACATAGATAGATTTCCTGTCAGGACAGTTTGAGACCAATCAGACACTGCTATTGGACCATGTCCAGATGTGGACTAAAGGCCACCAGGGGACTTTCCACACAATAAAGGAGTAGCTTAAATCCTCACATTCTCCGTTGTCACATGCCTGAAACAAGGCTGCAGAAAACAAATGAAGACACATAAAAGCAGTGAAGCTTGTTCTCCCAAGATGTGGGTTTAAGCAGTGTGCAGGTGTAACAGTAGAAGTGGTCTTCTGTAGTGTGTGCTCACAGGCGCCATTGTGGTGTCACACTATACGCCTCTTTACTGCCCAAAGGAATAGAACAATGTCCAGCTTCCACAGATGAGCAGCACCCAGCAAGAAAGCAAAAAGACCAAGCGAGACAGAGGAGTTGTCTACACTGATGGGCAAAATGCCTCCAATCTGTGCCTCACATTTCATGGCAGTGTTAATTTAATAACTTTTTTCATTTATTTATTTATTTATTTATTTTATTTAGGACACCATATATTACAGTAATATTGTTATGTTTCTGGGTTTCATGAGTTGCTGCTAACCCCTTTTTTGTCACTACCTGTAATTTTCCACTTCTCCCCTGGTCCACCCCCCTAGTTTGCCCCTGTGCCTCTGGAGGTTTTGACGCTCTAATTAAAAAACTGTGCAGATGACATTTGCTGCTAAATGAGCCTGCCGTCCTTGTGTCTCCATTAGCGTTGTTGTGTGTGTGTATGCCTATGTGTGTATACAAGCAGTGGAGAGGTGCAGCAGCGTCCCGGCCCTGCTCTGGGTGTGGGCTGGAGGTGCTGATTGCCGTTTGACCATGTGGCTATTTTAAGGGCCTGTATCATTTGTGGTGATTGATTGTGATAATGAATTTGCCGTAGGTGGATGAGTGTGGTAATTAATTTGCTACAGCTTGATGATTAAGGGTTGCTGGTGCCCCATTGTGACCAGCACTGTTTGGCCGATTAGCTCTTTTGACGCTACATTCGTTTATTGTAACAGCACACCTCTGTTCACAGTTGGAGCAGAGCGTATCATCACTCAAAAGAAGTGACCTCAACAAGAAAAAACTATGTGACAGTCCATTCTCATTTCAAAAGTTATTGAATAAAAGACAATGTGCTAAGATGCTTCCATCTAGTTAGAGTCACTGATTATAAAAATCATAGAATTCTCTTTTTTTGCCTATTGATATATTACTGAGAAACAGAGGAGTTGTTTTTTTTCCTACAGTATTTTGATTGTTCATTAGTTAATATAGGTTTATGTTAGACCCTTGCTTAAATTTTGGCTGCTTTTTATATTGACATTTTCTGGGGGGAATATACCAAACTACTTATATCCAGCATGGTGCCTTGGAAATCTACAAACTATCCATTAATTGGTTATGGGTTCATATTTTGTCCAACATGAAAAAATGTAATGGACAGCTGATGTATGATCAAGAAACCCAACTTGGAGCATGATGCGCTTCAGGATTTAATATAAAATCTCCGTATATTGGAACACTTTTTGAAGACAGTAAATATTGCTATTTCTATCCTTCATTTGCCTGATATTCCCCATGCTCTCGGCGAGACTGGTGAGGTGAAGAACTCTTCCATTCAGCCAAATGAGACTTGCAGCTCAAATGAGAACGAATGGCTTTCCTAACAGGGATATTATTAAACACACAGCCCGGGTGTTTCCGATGCATTAGTGGCACTGATATGAAGTTGTTCAGCTGACTGGCGGAAACAATGAACTCTGGCTAACATTATTAATCAGAATCATAAATCTATTTCTCATCTGGTCTATCAAATAATGTGGTAGGGGAAGCCAAGTATGAATTCCCATCAAAACGTAGATTTTCACAATGTACAAAAGGGCAACTTTTTTCAAATCTGCACTTCACATGGGTTAGGAATGGACCACTCAGGTGATGATTACTGAAACTTTCTTGGCAGTTTGATACATAGAAAATGTATAGACTGTACTATCTCATATTAATTCCATGGAGTTAGTTTAATACCATAATCTAGGCAACCCAATAACATGAGACATATAGACAAAATGCAGGTGTCAGGCACTTCACCAGAAAAGCTGCACAGTGCACCTTTGACAAAGGCACAAAAATGCCTTGATTGGTGCTATGTTCCTTATGTGTAAACAAATATATGTGTATGTATGCATATGTGCATGTATGTGTATGTATGTATTTGTATGTATGTGTATGCATGTGTATGTAGGCATGTGTAAATATATACGTATATGTAAGTATGGATGTATGTGTGGATGGATGGATGTATAGATGTACGTATGTATGGATAGATGGGTGGATGGATGGTGTATGTGTATGTGTATGTGTATGTGTACTATCATTGTTTGGTCATGAAAAGACAACATTTATAAAAGAAAATTCCACATGACTTGCACAAGTAATTATGATTAATGGGTAGTAAAATCACTTGTAATCTCTCAGGCCGGTTAAACTGTTGAACTCCTTCACACACAGCGCACTCTGGCTTCAGTACTTAATGGAGCTTTCATATGGGTTATTGATCGGACCAACCACAGCTAGATTAATTTATTCTTCCAATCAAGCTTTAATTAATAGCAGGACACTGGTAAGACCCCTATTAAAAGCCCCAGTCATTACTCACAGTGGGATACATGAAAGAATTCAATATGGAAAATACTGCTGGAATTCTCCTGTCCAACTTCACATCACAGTTTTTGGCCTCATCATTTGAGTTATCTGAGAAGTATTGTATTTGAGATTATTGATTATTTCAGAAATTAATTATCCTTCACTGAGACATTTGAATTCTAACTGTGGCATCTGAATGCTGCATGTCAATATGTATAATTAGTTGGAAGTAACAGTTGCCTCAATTGCCTTCAAACTATGAGGAGACTGAGGATCAGAAATGTGCTGCATCAACCGGAATAGGCTTATAAGTTGCCACATCAGAATGTGGCTGTCTGGCTGATTTGTTTTGAACAGTCAAAGAGCAGTCAGATTAAAAAGTAATGAAAACAAAATGTAGTGTAGAGTTAAAAAGTGTTGTTGAAACCCCAAGAAAAATGTGAAAATTTGTCACCTAGATTTGAAATCAGTTTTAGCTTATCAAGGGAAAAATGTATTATGGAAGTCTGACCATGTGTTCTTTATAAATGGAAAAAGACTAATGAGCGTATTTTGCAAACAGTTGCAAGGGCCTTAAACCAGCAGGGAAAGACCGAGCTGAAGTCAAACTGACAGCTAAGTCAGAAACATGATAGTGATGAAACATGCCAGACTCCATTCCTCACTCCATAAATCTCTCATGTTCATGCTCAGAATGACGAGACCGAAAGTGGAAATTGGACCATTAGGAGACAGGAAGTAAACAGCACTGCACAGTAGTGTTCTGTCCTATGGAGAGAGGAGGGAGGAGGGAGGAATTAACAATTAGCGTCCATAATGAGATCAGGGTTATCAGAACGCTTGCCGGTCACGGATGATGAAAAGAACACTAATTCAGTTTGTCTGGTCCTGTCTTCCGCTGGGCTGTGGTTCCCAATGAAGAATAAAGAGGAGCGAACGAGCCGGCGCTAATGTTCAGATTAACAATAACTCCTATCAGACATGTCATTGCCTATATTAACTATAATAACTATACGCTTAATGGAGCTGAACCCTTTGTTGCTGTCTCATTCATGCATTTCAAAAGCTCCTGGTCACAACTGGGCTCTTGCTTGTTCCCTGATAAGGCTGCTGTTTGTTGTTCTTAAATTTGTAATATGTTTAAATTTCCATTCACAGAAACATAACAAAGTTATATTTCCAGAAGATGTCTGTGTAATCCATCAGCCATCCAGGTCTGATCTGATCCTTTGTTTGCTTAGGGTCTGAGGATGGAGTTATAAATAGGAGATAAATGATGTCTGAGGCCTACATTCCTGTTCAAAGAAGGATTGTCAATCCCTCTTCAGACCCAAAGCAAACGAAGGAAACAAAGAAAACAAAAGAGCCAGCCAGTAGAGTCATTTAGGCTGAATGATTATGCTAAGTAGGTTTCAGGCTCTGTTTACACTTAGTGCAGCTCAATAGACCTAGCCTACATACAGAAACTGTAAACAACAGCTGTTTACAGTTTCAGTGTAGTTAGCTCCTCCCTGCAGATAGATATAAGGCAGTGTCCACCAGTAATCTGACCAGAACTGAAGAAGCGACTTGGATGAGAAGCAAAACGTCTTCACTCCCACAACCTTTTGTCCAGTTGACAGATTTAGCTTCGGCTTTCACTATATTTCCATGAGTTTGATTTGTATGACTAAATTCACATATTCAAAGGAAAATTTTGTAATCATATTTTTAACCATCCCATTATGTTTATCCAACTGCTCCAAATCTGTATTGGCATTTTGTCCCCTTAAAATTATATAGAAGTTCTATTGAACCCTAATCCTAATCTCACCCTAATCCCCTAACTTTAACCCCTAATTATTATATTCTTGTTCTATAACACCTTCTGTACACTGTTTTAGGTTTGTATGAGCAAAAATTTCTGATTCCATTGTGCTCAGAAGGGGAGTGTTTAGAATTTGAAACCTCAATATTGCTGAACTACCAGAATACAGATATAATCATATAATTCTAAGGGGACAATTAGTAATTTTGTCATCTGAAACAACAACTCCAAAGTACTATTACTGACTGAAGAGTGACCAAAGTTTCTCTCTCTTACCTCCGTTCAGTAGGTGGCTGGTTGGATGGTCTTGCCCCTGTGTTAACAAACTGCTCAGCCTGAGCCTGGGCTGCACCTCAGCTGGAGCTAAATGAGTGTAAACAGCCCTGACTGAGCCCGAGACGGATGAGTGGCGTCACTGCAGGAGGGGGACAGGAGATAGATGGAGACACAGAAGAAGGAGGCACATCCAGGCTCTATGCGGAGTTCACAGTGACAGCTTCGAATCTAACCCAAGGGCTAACTAATCAACCCAACATGCTCATTTGGCCTCATCTATGCCATCTGTGTTTCTTAGAGGTGTATTTCCTCGTACTTAGCCACGCCCAACTCTCAGAAACCCATTCCTTTCATCAGTGTACCCCAATCATTAAGACTGATTAGGAGACATCTCAGTGTGAAAGGACCTCCACTCAGCCCATCTATCACAGGGTGTCGCAGGTGCAGAGCCAGCCCGAACAGGACCACACGTGCGAGGCCAACTCACAAACAACCATGTGCACAAGCGCCATCCATCACCCCCTGGAGCGCCTCTGTCTGAAGCCTCTGTGATTAGTTGTCCTGCCGGGCTGAATTATGATGTTAATAAGTCACCATTAGTTTCTATGTCCTCACCCACTTCAAGCCAATGTGAACTCTCAGGTCAACACACAAACACACAGCTAGTCTTGGTCAGTAGCAAATTAGTGGAGTATTTCCCAACAGTACTTTAGCCAACTAAATAATGTGTGTCATCTATTGTGTGTCATCACTAGATTTCAAAGCTTTTGTCATGAGGTATGGCTTTAAAACATACTAGGTTTTCCAAGTATGGTCACTAAACCAGGTCCGAAAGAAGACCAAAATGCCCTTGATTAAATCATGACTTACCTGGATGGTACATCATGTTAGTGCTGGGCACTTTATATTGGTTTATTGACCCCTGTTTCTTCATACCAACATCGAAGCAAAGTTTTAGTTGTATGAATGTATTATAATAACATCATTGGAACCCTGCTGTCCTTACATACTGCTGTCTGTGGTGGTGAAGTGAAGTACCTGATCCTGGCTCTATGCAGGCTCAGAACAAAAGAGGGCAGAAGAGATCTTGTAATTTGGGAAACATGTGGCCCTCGAGGGGCTCTTTAGGGTAGTATTGAGCAAAGCAACAGATCACTAAAGAGAGACAAAATCCCTGAATTAATCACGACAAAACTAGATGTGATATTAGATGCAGATATCAGACCATAAAGACTGGTTTATTGTTGCCTGCTTCAATAAAATTGTATATTTAACAAATAATGTGAAAAGTGTCTGAACATATACAAGTACAGTATTAATATTAATATGTTAATACTACTGGAATAATTGTGAGTGCTGTGTGTATAGCTATTATATTAATTCTGAGACATATGTGTAATAGCATTAAGTACAAGAATAATTTTGACACATTGCATATCCATATTGTACAGTTAAGCTAAAGCGCTAAGAGATTTGATTATTGTGTAAAAAATACAAATTCAGTATGTTTCCATTTCTTTTTGTCTTCTTTTTTTTGACACTCTGCCCACTCAAAAATAGGTACTGCATTTAGCAGAAATGAATAACACAATGTATATCAGGCAGGAATAATAGTTGGAGATGTCTATGTTAACATTATATACCCGACTTGTTTGTCAGTGTCCACTGCCATTGTTGTGTTCCAGAATCTGGGCAGATAATTCAATCTCACAAAAGCAGATTCATCTACAACCAGGACTAAACCAAAACTAAATCCACACTATACCAGGTCTAAAACAACACTCTAATGACTATGCTCTTAATGTCGGACAATGGCTAAGGTGTTTTTTTGTTGTTGTTTTTTTCCTGTTTGATACACAACCCTTTTATCAGATTCATTTAGCAAATAACATTGTAAATGTTGGAATGTTTTGATTAACTTTTAAGAATGCCCGCTGCCTGCTTGTGCTGCTCTCACGTGCCGCTGTCCATGGTGCTGAAGGCACTACCCCTGGTATATGGTGATTATTTCTGTCTAGATTTTAATTTAAGAGGCAAAAAATATCACTGTAACAGAATTCAAATTTAAAGGTGTCTGACAATGAATGGCAAAAGCTTGAAGTGAGTCCACAGCAGAAAGAGATTACGTTAATACATTAATACATTTCATGTATTTTAAATTTTTATTTTATGTATTTTTTGTCTTTATATCAGATTTATATCAGATGCCATTCCTGACTTCCCAGGTTCTGGTAGGAAACTTTCCCTATAGCATAATATAAGACTGACAATGGGTACACTACACACTCACAAACCCACTTTAGTGTCAGAACAGAGCAGTTTCCATCCATAGATGGATGTTTATATTATGTATTTACATACATGTTACAGTTTTCATCTTTAAAAGAGTCATTGGAAGAGTTTATAATCTGTATCTGTCCTGACCCAGTATAAAGAGCCTATAATTGTCTGTCTGAAAGTCAAATATTCATACTTAATCCAGTCACATTTTTGTGGTTTTTCTGCAGTGTGCCTTTTCTCCATGAATCTGGTTTCAGCCATCAGCTTAAAACATGAACAGTAGGCTCAGTCTTCGATGATTGCACATCTAAGAAATAGCAATCTTATTTTTCTGAAAATATTGATGTTAACATAATTCAAATTTTATACAACGTAAAGTAAATTTACCTGACTGAAAAGACTTACACCCCACTGTCCGTGATGATGAAACTAAGTAAAGGGTATAGCATTATACATTTTTGAAAATTTCATGTTAAAGTGTCAAGTATAAGACACACATCTGAACTATAATTGCTAAATACATACAGTATGAGAATTATTGAATGTGTATTTTTATGGATAGGCTCTGGGTCAGGAATAACAATAATAATACAATATAGTTGTAGGGTATGTATTGTATTTAACATGATACCGATGCCATGCTTCTTTCAAGTGTTCCGCATGAGAGCATTTCTTACATTCCCATGTAAGAATCATCAGATCAACACCATCAGGCACACAGAGACCTTTCGTCAATAACGAGCAGGATGCAGACAGATATGGCTATTAGAGGCTGTAAATATGCAAGTATACTGGCCAAGGTGTTGGGATTGAATAACTGATTAGAATGGATCAATGGTCATATGTATCATTGTTATTTGATAAGCTATAGCCACAACTGAAGATAGCCCTGGAGAAAATCCATAGGGTACGCTATTGATTAGTACATATCTTAGGAAAGGTTGTGCTGATGACAACTAAATGTGTGTCAGTGAGATGTAAAGAATAATCCAGCCCAGCAGTTAAGATCAATAAGTGTTTCACAAATGATTCATGGGGTCATCAATGATAACTTCACTAATTACTTAAAAATCTGTTCAATCTTGGTTATTAGTTAAAACATATATTAATCATAAAACCAATCTGTAATCACTACATTTCATCCCACATCTGCTCCAAATACATAAACAATGGCATAAGCTTTGGTCACAGAAAACTACTTGAATCCATAGCACAATATTTCTTTTAGTCTTGTCGTTTTTATATGCCCAATGAGCCTCTATATAAAGTAGCAGTGATGAAATTAAAAACAATATGTCCAGTGGCAGTTGAGAAAGCACACAGTGCTTTTATGAAAGACCAGATGGAGTTTTCATCAAAATGGCTCCTTTATAAATGTCCCATCAAGAGATCTGACCATGTGTGTACAGATAATTTGTCATCTGCCATCTGGGGAATCAAATAATAGTGTGTTTTTAAATGGGCTTTTGAGGACAAGATTGTAACATTTTTCTATAAACTTTATTGTGCTTTATTGTTTAACACACATATGCACATGGTTTTTACTTCAGACACTGCTTTACCGCTTCCTTAATAATGAAAATTGATTTATTCTAACCTTAGTCTTATGTTGTTAAAACTATTTGACTAACCTCAAATAGTACATGTATCTGTCCATGGTGCTGAAGTGATTACTTATACAGCAATAGCACATAAGTAAGACTGTTGATTGTAATATGTATTGCTTTTCTTATAGGGATTGCAAAGAAGCATGTGTTTGAGTGTTACATTTTCACAAAATCCAAAATGCAACAGGACTGTCACTCAAAAACAAGCCAAAAACCTTGATACCACTGGCAAAGCACATACTGTATAACCACTACAAAAGCAAGTGGATCTGGCTATGAGCTGAAATGCAGCAAAGTGCATTAGGCTGTGTCAGTTTCTCTTCAGACAGTGTGCATGCGTGAGTGTGTGTGCATGTGTGAGTGCCGCAAATGGAGCATGTGTGCGTGTTTGGTGTGTGTTTGCAGAGGGGCACGACAGGGTTGACCATTTTTTCTCCTCTGTAACTTCATTAAAGAAATATAAAATGGCAGGCCATTAGGGCAAACGCATTCCCCGGCTTCTTATTGAGAGATGCTCTTAGAACAATCAAATTCTCAGCTCTTTTTGCAGCACTCACACACAGGAAGAGGGCCCAGACTTTGGAATAAGAATAATAAAATGTATGTGTGATAAGATTGGATTTCTTTGGATGGGCCCACACATACAGTGATAAAGTAGCTGCTCCAACATTCACCCCGGCCTTTATTAAACAAAACAGAAGGACCAGCGGAATTGGAGATTGCTCATTTCTCTTGTGCAGCAGAAGCCTATGTCTCTCTATCTACCTCCTCTGTGTGAGTTATTAGTGATGAGAGGAAGTCATTCTCTGTGTGTGGTTATTAGTATTGATCTGAGCGTCGTTCAACAGCAATTTCCTGCTGATTTCCCTCGTAGGCCCTCCCTCCTGTACTTTATAACCTTTAATAGTCCCACCCTCACACATCCATCTCTGCATCACACGGCTCCATGGTGAAGTTGGCACGCAGTGCTTTGTCTCTGCGTGCCACTGATTTAATGGATATTGTAGCTACATACACACATGCATACAGCTGACTGACCACTCAACTATAAATCTCAAGTCGACTCAGGCCACAGTTTTTTATTGACCAATAAAGAGCACACACACTTCATTCCTGCTGTTTGCACACACATCCATTAATAATCCATCACCGTTTGCCGTGAACTCTGTCTGCATATGGAACAATGAACACATGATGCTTTGCTCCCTGCTGACCCATCCGTGTAACTTCCAGGTCACACAGTTACTATGAAAGGACAAAATAATATCACAGAGTAGGCACAGTGGGAGTTTGCATGTTCTCCCTGTGTCTTTGTTACTTCAGTTTTCCCCTAAAAGCATGTACAATAGGATGGAGTGATGAAGATTCAGAGTCTCATTGGGACTCACAAGGTAAATTTAAGTCAAATGGCATGACATTTTGTGCTGCATACACACAAGACTCACATAATGTAAACACATGTATCCCTGTTTAAAATAACTTGTTAGTTTATTATATGAGAATAAAGAAGAAGAAATCAACTGCGTCTTTGATGTGGTATAACTACTGCTTGTAATTGTTGAATTCTAAATAGTGGAACTTAAATGCCCTTTGCCACCACTGGACTGGCAGAGTTCATTTTATTGGCTTCTATAATCATTTTTTTACACCAGCACACCAACCACGGTCAAAAACCGCATGCCTCTACTCTGCAGTACCAAGTCACCTTAAATATGCAGACCTGGACACCGCAAAAGCTAGAGAGACCAGACAAGAGCTACAGTGCCACACAGTGATTCTGCTGGAGGTGTTTCTTTTCTTTCTTTTTTTTTCTGTTTAATGCTTGTACAGCATTACTAAAGAATTTTTGAGGCCTGCCTCTGCTGCTCTTTACATGTAAATTCACCAAAGCCTCATTATCTTGTCTGTCTGTCATTAGTATGTGTCCCTATGGTAAAGAGCTGACTCTCAGAGGGCATGGGCCACTTCACAGTCTATTTTCAGCCCAAAGGCTAAGCACTATAAATCCATATCTGTAAAATCCAGCGCTCTGACCCAAACCTTTAGCCATGACCTTAATCCTGTTGACAATCTTATAGATCATTTTCTTTAGCATTTTAAGCGCTATCGGCATGTGTGTCCTCTGTGACCATGTCTATTACTGCTGGCTAATAGAGCAGCCGCTGGTAATGAAGACACACTACACAGCTGTAAGCAGATCGGGTACAGGATGTAAACAAGGTCAAGAGGAAAACAGAAACAACATAATGGACATAAAAAAGAAAAAAGACAAAGTTAGTGACATGGGTTGACTGCTTTCAGTATTGTCATCTAAAAAGGGCTTAGGGCAGTCAAAGTATTGTAAGATACAAACAAACCCCCAAATCCCCCCTTTTTTTTCACAAGGTGGTAAACATCTGATCTCATTCAGGGTGTTTACTACATCAATTTGCACTATATTTTTATAGTAAACAATCAAATTTTTGTAAAGTGCTTTTCCACCTTCAAGGCACTCAAAGCGCTTTACATCAAGGAACCATTCACCCATTTACACACATATTCATACAACAGTGTATGCAGACACTGGGGGCAAAGAGGTCAGGTGTCTTGCCCAAGGACACAACAACAGCAATCTGGAATCGCACAGCCAACCGGTGGCAGATCTGACTGCTCTAATGACACGTATGTGGAGAATGGGATTTGAACTGCCAACCTTTGGATCAGAAGACAATCACTCTATCAACTGACCTGCAGTCGCTCTTAAAACACAGGGGAATAGTGGTCTGATAATGAAGATATTTTAAAAGATGCCAAATATTTTCCTCTTGGACCCGGACCCCTCCATGGTTTACTGTTTTTTATCATTGTGTGATATACGGGTTTTGTGGCTCAATGGGAGGGCCATTTTCACATAAATACAAAGTCCTGTGAGTGATCATATTCTTAAATGCATGCTGTTTCCTTTACACAGCACCGTAACAAAGCATAGCTCTATTTAAAAGAGATTATTGAGCACCACTGTTGGGCGTACAAATGTTTTACCTGTGTGAGTCATCTGCTGTTGTGTGTCAACCAAGCTTTGTACTGCTCAGTGACTACAGCACACTTAAAATAGAGTCCACTTTCTGAGGGGCAGGGGTAAGAGCACTTGAGCTGAATGCACTGACATAAAGGAGTTTTGTTTTCCACAGTAAAAAACTCACATTAAACTGTGTGTGAAAACTGTGTGAGTTATTGAATAGAAGTTAAAAGGATGTTTAGGGGTATAAGTGTGCAATGCAGTGAGGTGACCTTCACATTATCCCCAAAATTAGCTCTAGATATATTTTATACTAATATTTTATGCCAAGTATGAGAGGTGAGCACTTGTAAGCCGTGACTTGGACTCGAGTTAAACTTGAGACTTGACTTGATAAAATGGACTTGACTTGACTTGACTTGGACTTGAAGGTCACTGACTTGAGACTTAGCTCGGACTTGAGCCCTGTGACTTGAGATGACTTGATGTTTCTCCTAAAAAAAAAAAAAAAAGTTTAAAAAAAGAGTTTTAAAAAACACTTTTCTCTATACAATTCCCCATGTATATATTTGTTACTGAAAATAATAGTAACTGAAATACTGTGATATTGTATTGTCAAATGTCTCACAATAATATTCGGGGCTGGATTACAAGATACATTGCTTAGTCATTGTTTTGTTGCAATAACAACTAAAAAAACAGAGGGAACTACATAGACCATGTTCCTTTGCTCTATTTCAGCCGAGAGTACATGATCAAAGAAATATTATTGAGTAAGTTTAAATTCAGTCTTAATTCTTAGGATTATAAAAGCATGAAAATGAGACTTAGACTTGTGGACCACTGACTGGGGACATGACTTGAACTTGCCTGTCTGTGACTTGGGACTTGATTCGGATTTGAAGTCAAATACTTGCAACTTATTTGAGATGTGCAAATAACTGTTTTGTTTTTTTTTTTTTTTTTTTTACTTTTTAAACTCTTAAAGTAAATTTTTTAAACAAGTACTTTAATACTTTTACTCAAGTAGGTTTTTTTTTTTTGTTTTTTTTTCATGTGATACTTTTACTTTGTATCTGTAGTTTTACTTAAGTAACAAAATGGAGTTTTCCATCCACCACTGCAGTTGTCCCAGAGGGGTAAGATGGTTTCAATAAATAATGTGTGCAATATTCTTTTGATGAAATGATCTCTGGAGTATTCAGTTTATTGAAAAAAAACATCTGATGTAACTAATCTGATTTCTTGTTCACACCTCAGGTCTTGGATAAGGAATTTTAAAAATGAAAGAGAAGAAGTTAAAGAATGGTTTTCGAAATAGTTGGTCTTTACGTTCATTGATTGACTGACACGTGTCCCCAATAGTTTTTGATAATGAGATTTCTTTCGGTTTATGTTACAAACATCATAAACTAGTTTGATTATTGGGTTATCCGATTATTCTAGCTGATTTTTACTGGCCATGTATATGAGATAAACCTTTTCTTCATGATTTGCGGTACATTTTAAAAACCTTTGACACATTTTTGTTTCTATGAGAGGGTATAGATAACTACTCTTTGGAGAAAATGATTTCTCTATAATCAAAACCAAATTAGCCTGGTATATCAGATAATTGAGGAAAAAATCAGCCAGGCATATGCCTATGATAGGTTGAAATGTAAATACACAGAGACCCATGCTCCAATTATCAGCCTGTAATCAGTCCTATATGTTTCTGTAAGTGAAGTGGAATAAGGAATATGGGCATTTCTACTATCCAGCAAAAAAGTTCAAGTTCATCTTTACCTTGTGCAATGCTTTTGGTCTGATGGCAGCCCCGTGTAGTGCAGAGGTACACAGTGTGTTGCTGTATCTCCCTGTTGCTTCTTCACTCCTCCCTAAGAGTGAATGATACTCGCTTACACGCTAATCTGCCCTGGATATTAATTACAGTCTCCATTAAGATTTAATAAATACTTCCCAGGTGGGCCTGCCGTGGAGCAAACCCAGAGCCTTATCAAATATTAGGCCTTTAATTGGCCTTTCACTCCCATAAATGGCTTTTTAATTAGCGTGCAGTTATCTTAGCGGCACCACACCACAGGGCCACAGTGAGCGGAGCGAACAGATGTGGTGGTTGTGCTGACTGAGGGCATCTTAATGACCTGAGGTAGGCCGCATCATTGTATTACACAATATCCCTCTCACCCGCGCCAAGAGAGCAATATGCAATCTGTGAGGAGAAGGAGCAGCCCCATTGTCAAGAGTGTAACGTGTAAATAAAGCACTCGAAGAGCAACTATTTAAAATGTACGTTAACCTTAGTCACTAATTAATAAACATCTTAAAACATGAGATTAATGTCAAAGTCATATTTTGAACAAAACTAAATATATACACATATATACATTTTCAATAAAAGAAATTACTCGCCTCATCTTCTGTTGCTTTGTCCTATAAATACATTTTTTTTTTTTTTTATTTAAAAAAAACTCTTTATGGAGGAGGGATGGAGGAAGTCTAGTTTAGCTTTCATAATGCAGCATACAAATTATGAAAGGAGCAAACAACTATTTGTTGAGTTTCAGATAACAGAATATTCTATAAGGTTCTGTTGAGATGGGGGATAACAAGTTCTAATGCACAGGTAAAGTTTGAATACCAAATCCATGTGTGGTTTTTATTTCCATCCTTAGTCTCACTAGAGCATTTGTAACTTGTAGCAGACAGGCTTCAGCCATTGAAGCTGCTGGGTGTGATGCAACTCTCAAACGTGAATCAGTGCGATATCCGGACATGCACCAATTATGGCGCTCACACATGGAGTCGGAGTTTGTGCACACTTTGCCATGAGCACAGTGAGACACAGCAGGACTCAGCCTCAGAGTGACGGCTGCCACCAACACTTACATCACCAACACTGCTCTCTCAAACTGTTTTCACACAAGTGCAAATCACTCACAAAATAGACTTAACTAGGGGGAAACAGGCAGGAATGAACAGGCAAAAAACAAATACCAATGTCAGAGTGAATAGTCCAATTCAGTTGTTAAAAAGATACAAATCATTTCTGTACATAGTAGTACGATAGTGATATAGTATGTTTTCATCTAGATTGTTTTATCATGTAAAGGCTTAAAAGTTCATTTGTAGTAGTAGGCTCACTCTTTCTCTCACTCTAAGTGGAACGTGTTATATGTATATATATATATATATATATATATATATATATATATATATATATATATATATATATATATATATATATATATATATATATATATATATATATATATATATATATATATATATATATATATATAGACACACACACACATACATACATACATATATATATATATATATATCTATGATATATATGAGACAGGCCTCTATAATAAATCCACTCAAAACGGTTCATCTGTGTTTACACAATGTTTTACATACATTTGTGTGATTTCATACTTATTCTGTAACACTTTGAATTACATACATATACAAATACCTTGCCTTGCCTTACATATGTGTGTAATTTTTTTTTTTTTCAATCAAACCTGAACGCGGGTTTATGAAGCCAAGTTATATTGGCAACTAACTTAATATTAAGATCCTCAGCTGCAAATAAGGCAGATGAGCATACACAGGCAGAGAAAAATCATACTGTATTTGCAGGCTGAGTAAAAGGGTGAGAGCTCCCTCTATGGGTCGTTTTGGGATTTGATTCCATACGGTTGATTTGGAATAGGTCTGGCTGTATAAAATCATTATGAGGGAGAAAAAAAACTTATGGAATAACTCCTACAACTTTTCATGCCAGTAAGATGCATTGTTGAACAACAACAATGGAGAAATACATTGATAGACTTTATTCCACACTTTACAGCCTAATTGCTGATGCATTTCATTCAAAGGTGTCATCCTATGGAGCAGCAGAAAATCAAAACCTCAGAGTTTTCTTTATTACAAAAAATGTGAGTGATTGGTCTTGTGTTAATTCTGTGTGTAATGTCATTAAGTCGTAAATGTAAATCAACTGAGATACAGTTTTTGAGTGAAAAGCTGGCAGATATAAGTTCCTTATTCCTTTTCTTTCACACTGAATGTAACAGAATTTCCTTACTATATATATATATACTTGACCCTCAATTGTTCCCTGCCCCAACCCACAGCTATTAGAGCACACCATGCCTATGCTTACTTTTCCATAGTTTTTCTCTGTACCCATAATGCAATATGAGAGCCGGAGTACTCTGTCCATCAAACTAACTCCATGTATTAGTCTTCAAAGGAGGAAAATGCCTTTAATTCAACTCTGTTTCCTGCATTTTAGTACTCAGGAGTGCGCGCACACACACACAGGCATTTTTAAATAATTTAAACCACTATAAATGTTAATGGGCACCTCAATTACATTAGTGGCAGGACCTATAAGTCTTCCCAAACTGCCTCCCCCCATAATGAACAATAGCTTCATGTATATTTGATTTTAGAGAATGTGTGTCATGCAGAATTATAATAGATTGCCACATTATACTTGAAAATGCAGTCTTGGCAGATTTTAGCAAGGGCATTTTATACATTTTTTATTATTTTTTTTATTTTTTTATTTTTTATATTTATATATTTTGATTTATTGTTTCCAATTTAAACGCCCTGTACAGTTTTAACTCTTTATTTGGCAACTTTCTCACACCTCCATGACACACTGTGGTATTGCATTTGTTTATATATAATTCATTCTAGATAAACAGCTGCATCCCTTTGTTTCACTCCATCTGTCTTTACATGCAGAGGTGTACACTGCTGGGCTTAAAGGCAGCACAAACAAATATGGTGATGCATCCATGGTTCTGGTGACTGGGTCCAAATGCCTATGTTTTGGGCTATGTTAGCAACTGAAAGGAATGTGGTCTTCAACCATTAAACAACATGCAATTTACAGCTCCTTCAGTCAAGCAGCAGATATCCATACTCTGGCTCCAATAAACCAAGAGGATTATATCTGAAGAGGTGCCATGGTATAAACTGTATGCTAAATCAATACATAAATCATTGCATAGTGACAGACTGAGGATTAGTGCTTCACATTTCTTACTTCAGTAAATGTTTATCCATGTGTCCCATGGGATTGTGTGAAACACCTTATAACCATGCTAACTGAAAGTGCTATTACAAATTTTAAATACACATCATTGCAGAAGAGGGTTGTTTTTTGGAGTTCTACTTATTGATTAACTGTTTTTGTAGGTTTTAAGTTCCCCCACTTTTTTGTTGTTGTTCTTCACTGCCCAAGCTTATTTCACATACCTCAAATACATGATTACACCTTCCCAATGTGCTGTGTGAAGAAGCCATTACTCCACCTATGTGCTTTAGGCAGGATACTCTGACAACAACCATTCAGTGACAGGGAGAATCAAAACAAGGGATAAGGCAATTTAGTAATCACATTTAACTACTACTCACTTTTACAAGAACCTAACTCAGGCATATCACTCTATAGACGATAGGAGAATATGGGAGAGAATCCACAGGAACACTGATGGACATGAAGACACCAATATACTGTTATGATGAATCCACAAACACCGATGCCTTGTGCACAGGTGTCAATAGTTTACATTACTTTACATGCAAATTATGTTTTCATGGATCCCTTCAGCATCTCAATCTTAAAGTGCATATGTATGCATTTCCAGAAAAAAGGATCCTCTTCTCTCTGGGCACTGTGCGTTACTGTGGGTACCCTCATCCAGTATGTACAATGTACAACATATAAAGATTGTGTTAAATCAGCTGCAAGTTGAGTTCACAGCATGTACCATTTTTTACTCTCAAAGAATAGATACTCATGTGTTCAGCAATAGTGTTTTGAAATTAATCAGGCAAGACATATGTACAGTACATTAATATGCACAGGAAACACACTTAGTAATTAAGATTTGGAAACTTCAGTTCAGTTGTCCTATACACTGCTCACAATCTTAGTTTCTCTCTGCTTGTGAGTCTCTCTGTCTCTTTCTCTCTCTCACACACACACACACACACACACACACACACACACACACACACACACACACACACACACACACACACACACACACACACACACACACACACACACACACACACACACACACACACACACACACACACACACACACACACACACACACACACACACACACACACACACAGACCGAGGCAGCTACTGCAGCATCAGTGCTCCAGAGGCTGCTCTCTCACTAAGCAAATATCTGTCTTGGAATAAGATATTGATTTGTCATTTCCATGAGATGAACTGAGCACACATGCAGAGCACAAATGTGATGTCTGTTCCTCTGTTCCCTCCTTTTTTATTGGCAGCATCAGCCACAGCTTCAGTGTTTTGGGGAAATGAGAGACTAGTCAGCCCAAACAGCAGCCCTTATTCGGCATATTATATTCAAACGCATGTCTCCACATTGGGAAATTGCACATATGTGTTATATGTACACAACAAAATGATTAAATATTCAGACCTGTGTTTAGGGGTCTAACTACTGCACACTGCTTCAGTGTGTGATTTTGCATTTTGGTCTACAGGAGAATGGTTAAAAAGATACAGGCTGTCCTTTGATTTTGCCAGACACATAAATAATAATCTTAATAATTTCTTAATAATTTTTATTCAGGACCATGTACCATGTATCTCCACCAGATGTCACCAGATCTGCACACCTAAAACTGTTGATATGCAGTAAAACCTCCAGTCCAGGCGTGGCGCTACAATAACATCTCCATTGATTCAGCCCGGAAGTGGTCGAGGTTCACAAAGTTCCTCGGTAGACACCTGCATTTTTATTTTCAATGTAATTGGTAAGAATCGCATTTTGTCTTTCTCTCTTATTTAGATGAAAGCCTAAACCAATAGGCATCGAAAAAAGCATTACATTAATATTATTGATCCAGGTTCGAGTCGTTTGAGTTGTTCTAAATGTACCCTACTTTCAGTTTCTCGCTGCAAACTAATTTATTTTCAACACTTGCATCCTGTCCGATTTGTTCTTCATTTATTCCCAAAGAATGTCTTCGGATGTATCTAATAGAAAAAGTGTTGTGTTGTAATAACGCTCATTCTGTTGGGTAATGCACGCTTTTGGTAAGTGTGTTGATTTAAAAAAAAAACCCAAACAAAAAAAAAAAAACAACAATAAAAAATATAAATAAATAAACAAACAATAATAATAATATTAATACTAAAATGGTTAATTGCTTGGATGGCCTTTGCATACATAAACAACCTATGTATTCAAGTGCAAGTTCCCATCACTATGTTTTAGGTGGTCTACATGTCTACATGGCAGTGAATTATGACAAAGGTTCTTCAGGCGAGCTGCTTAGAGGTGTAAAGGCCCAACTCATCTCCATCCTCAGTGGCCAGGCAGACTTTGTACTTCAGCATGCAGATTCTCGATCACTGGTCACTCCTCAAGGCTATCGGCAAATCAAAAGCTGCCGTGTCCCAGATGAAAAGATGCGGGACCTTTTGGATCACATCATAGAGAGAGGGCCAAAGGCGGCACAGGGCCTACTGGAGTTACTGAAGGACCAAGAACTGCAAGAAACATTCCCCAAGTTGAATTTTATCAAGTCTATGCAAGATAACATTTTGTGCTTAGGTAAAGTAATACCAGTTTACATGGACATTTGATTATTACAGTATATGTAGGTTAATATGTCTTTTTGGGCAACAAGGAGACAAAAGAAAAACAAAGAAAAGATCCAGGAAGCAGAAAAAGGCATCTGAAATGCATGAGGTTGTTCCACCAAAGAAGACCTTCACCACAGGTAAGTTTTTTTTGTTTTTTTCTTGCGCGTGGCATATTGTTTGGGGTCTTGACTCAAATGTGGACACTGATTTGTAAGTCATTTCCAACAAAATTTAGTTAAAAACAGCATTCTTTTTGTGTCCTGATTCCTTGTACACAGTGCTGGTGACAGAGAAGCAACTGATGTCTGTAGCCCGGGCTATAGGACAGTCCTGGAGAGAGGTGGCCATCATGGCTCTTGAGATCCCATCTGTGAAATTGGAGCAGATTGTAGCGGACAATCCAAACTGTCAGGTGAACCAAGTGTTTGCTGCTCTGCGCTATTGGAAGAACATCCAGGGGAGCAAAGCCACTGCCACCTACCTCCACTCACTGCTGAGTCAACAGGATCTCGCCCTGTCACAAGAAGACTTCAACTTTCTATTGGAGAACAAGTAATGTTAGGGCACATCATCTTATAATGGAACTTTCAACAATGTTTTTATATGTATATAACTTTTATTAAATGTTGTTTTTGCATAATCTAATGCCACATTGTAACAAAAAAATATTTTTTTTTAAATGTAAGTTCATTACAACTTTTGTATCTATGTTTAATATGTTTATGAAATATGTCCAATAAATTGGATTTTGTAAGTTGGTGGGTTGTATTGTAAATCTTTTTTTGTCTATCTAGATATACGCGCACAGACACACTTTGTTTTTTTTCAAGTGGTATGTTGGCTGTGGTTTAACTGCTATTGTACCTCCTCTTACAGGAACAAAGGTTAACTTCACTCCCTTGCCTTGAATACACCTCTGTACTTTGATCTTACTGACATTTAAGAACTGAAGAAAAGGCAAAAAGATGACCTGCATTCATTCAGATAAATGTATGTACATTAAGAATAGAAACATTTTGAAATTGTTACTGTGATTATTATTTTGTTTATTCCGCAGCACATGAAGATTCTTGCTATATACTTGATTTAAATGAGCCAATTATTGACCATGCAGAAGGACAACTCTTCTTGAATGACGCGTTCAAAATTTTAATGGAAGAGGTTCTCTGCAAAGGCACAGATGTTAAACAAAAGGTACTAGAACAATACTGCTGTTTTGTTTTGGGTTTTTTTCTTGGAGGATAAATCAGTATTTGTTTAATGCCACAGGTTTGTAGGTATGAGGAGCCAGAGGTGCTGGCTAAGATTTTGGACTTGGAGTTAAGGGAGGTAGGAGAGCCTCATGACAAGCTGCTACAGAGAGTTAGAGATGTTGCTACTTACAGTGTTAAAACCTGTAAGTCTTTTAAAATAAATTGGGGGGGGGAAAAGCATCTTTTTAAAATCACTATATATATTTTTTTTTTTCTTCCAGGTCACCCACGTTTTTTTAACCAACAGTTTTCTGGCGTTGACTACCACTCTTTGGCAGGGCGATTTCTTTCTGAGAGCCTTAATACTAATCTGTAAGAACAGACACAAAAACAATTCAAATGCTTTAGGGTCCATATCATCATTTATGTTGATCAAATGTTTGCAGTTTTACATATGAGGTGGCACCTGTGTTTGTGCTAATGGAGAATGAGGTCCTGAGAGCATTGCGTTTCCTTGTGGGGTGGACTGAAGGAGATGGACTCTTCTGTCCCGGTGGCTCTACCTCAAACATGTTTGCCATGAATCTGGCACGGTACCAACTCTATCCAGATGTCAAATCTAAGGGGCTGTGGAGCTTGCCACAACTTGTTTTATTTACATCTCCAGAGGTAAGAGTGCAGTGTATATACTGTATGTGTGTATGTGTACATACTGCATTTTTATTGATGATTGTAATGAAAGTACTATAACAAGCCTCACAACAATATCAACTCAATCTGAACAAATTTGTTTTCTCAGAGTCACTACTCTGTGAAGAAAGGAGCTGCTTTTCTGGGAATCGGCACTGATAATGTCATCCTTGTGAAAGTGGATGATGGGTAACATTATATACTGTTTGTACTGTCATAAAATGCTTTGTTGTTTGTTCTACTTATTCTTTCTAATGACAGAGGCCATATGATTCCAGAAGACTTGGAAGAAAAGATAAAATGTGCTATAGCCCAAGTGAGTGTTCTTACTTGTATTATATTGAGTTTTTCAGTTATATCTTACTCCCCTGTCAGTACTGCTGTAGTGAATGTAAAGTGAACATTCATTTTAATTCCACAAGGGGGCAGTGCCATTTCTTGTGAGCTGCACTTCTGGAACCACTGTCCAAGGGGCTTTTGACCCTCTTGATCGCATCGCTGATGTTTGTGAAAAGTACAGTTTGTGGATGCATGTCGATGTGAGTGTCACAGACAACTTTCCTGTGGTTCTCTTTATTTTATATTTATATTTGTTGTGTGTTGCTTAACTGTAGAAAGCCTAAGGACATTGCTCTTTTTCAGGCTGCATGGGGTGGAAGCGTGCTCTTTTCAAAGCAGCACAGGCACCTGATGAAAGGAGTTGAGAGGTACTACATGTCTGAAATATGCATGTTTATAACATGATAGATGTAGTAACAGTACATAGTGTTAATAGAGAATTTTGTGTATGTTTTTGCAATCACCGGGTTTGCTGGATTTGTGTTTGCCTTGCATAAATATTTAAGTTACTGAATGCATTTTAATATACATCTCTTTACACTGTACATGTTATCCATAATGGTCTTAGTAAATCAAACTTCTTCTCTGTTGGAGAGTTACAAAGTGTTACATGAGTTTACTTGGGAGCATCCTGTTTAGTGAGACTTGCATGAATTCATATTTTTAAGTTTTATTAAGAACTGCACTTTTTAAGTTTTATTTGATCTGTGATGCATTTTGTGTGTTTCTGTCAAGAGCAAATTCAGTGGCCTGGAACCCCCACAAAATGCTCACAGCTGGTCTTCAGTGCTCCGTTTTGCTTCTACAAGACACTACGGTGTGGTCTCAGAATATCAATTCAAATTTTGATGCAGCGTTTCAAAGTCTGTCATGCTTTTCTTGCTTCTCCAACAGAATTTGTTAAAGAAGTGCCATAGTGCCCATGCCTCCTACCTCTTTCAGCAAGATAAGTTTTATGATGTGGATCTCGATATAGGGGATAAATCTTTGCAATGCAGTCGTAAGGTAGATTGCCTTAAGTTGTGGTTAATGTGGAAAGCTGTGGGTTCCAATGGATTGGCAGAGCGAGTCAACAAGGCTTTTTCCAATGTTAGGTAAGTTTATACTGTAATAACAATATTATATAGCAAGCAAGGACATGCATATGGACTTTTTATAATCAAACATAACCTATAGATATCTGACGGACAAGATGAAGAAAACGGAGGGATTCAAAATTTTGAATGAGGTAATTTAAAGTAGTAAAAACACAATTCTGTGTAAAATAGAATGTTGTCATTGTGTCTACAAAGTTTTATGTATGTATTTATTTTTAAACAGCCTGAATTTGTGAATCTATGCTTTTGGTACATACCTCCCAGTCTGAGGGGAAAGGAACTAAATGAAGATTATCAAGACCGCCTAGCAAAGGTTTGTTTCTAACAAATGACATATAATGAGATATGCATCTCAAAACATGATTACATACTTTACTTTTTTATTTTAGGTGGCACCAGTCATAAAAGAGCGTATGATGAGACAGGGCTCAATGATGGTTGGGTACCAACCTCTGGGAAACAAGGTCAACTTTTTCCGTGTGACTGTGTTCTCCCCACTAGTTTCCACAAAAGATTTGGACTTTTTTCTGGATGAAATTGAACGACTTGGGAGAGATTTGTAGCTGAAAGAGCCAAAACAGCTGGCTATTTCTCATTTAGACATTGACATTGATTTTTGTCTAAAACATTCATTTTGATGTTACTTGAAATGAGTTGGTTCTAGGAATAATTTGTATTTATAGAGTTTATAATTCTAACAATTACTGATAACTAATACTGAAACTTGTAGGCTACAATATTGGCAGTTAGAGCAGTAATAACGTGCTTTAGCCTCATAACCTATCATTGTACTACTAGTAAATATATGCACATTGCTTCTTTGATTCTATAAAAATCTACTGGTATAATAAAGATCTTTGGTCAGACTCAGATGGGGTCGTTTTCCTTCGGCTGCAGGGTCTGTCTTTTGACCAATGACCAGCTTCCCTGGTAAATACTTCCGGTGGCGTTTCCGGTCTGTGTTTGTAAACTGGAAAGATATTTGGAAGTGCGGCAAGAAACCAAATAACCAAAAGACTAGTTAAAAAGGTACGTGCATTTGATCGTTGCTTGATGGAGATCACGTTGCAGATTTCACAAAAGGCTCACTATAGATCTTGTGTGAAGCGAATGCGTTGTTTTGTGCTGGGAGCTGTGCGCGCACGCCCTGCTGTTGTTGTGCTGTTCCTGTGGGGGTGGGGGTCGGGGGTCCAGGCTCACAAGAGTTGTCTCGGACCCGTTTGACAGAAATTTGAACAATTCTTTATGCACAGTTTTTCTTCATCACACAATCAGCTATCAAAGACCCCTCAGCGCTAACTATTAATACCCCAGTATCATCAGATTCCTCGTCAATTTGTGGTTTATTTTAATTTTTTTATATGCAAACCTCTTGATGTTTTTCGAGGCTATTTTAGTAAATCAGCATAACACGTCTACTGGAGCTTCCAGAGTAATTGCACCTCGTATTAATAGAGTCTGAACTACGCGCATTAATTTGTGAACATTTGTAGATTTTTTATTTATTTATTTTTTTTACATTCGTGTAATTGAAAATACTCTTCTAATTAAATGTCATAAAAACTACCTATTTGTTGCCAGACTGGTTTGCTGGGCTGTGAAGTGGTGTAGTCCAGCATGGCACTAATGCAGGCCAACAGTATGTCAGGGCAGAAGATGATGTCACCTTTGGGCCAAGGGCGAAGAGACTGTCCCGAGTCCGACCTGCAGGTCTGTCAAAACCACAGACACCAAGTGCAGCACGGACAGCCTCAGCACAACCATGTTAGCCATCTGTCAGCAGGGGTCGGTCCTCCTCTGGTGAGTCTTGTCTGCTTAACACACAATAGTGGCTTTAAATGGCTATTTATCATAAAACTTGATAATTTTCTGTGTTTTCTCTCTCAAAGTTGGTTGGAAAAGATGGGCGGTATTGTTCTATTTTGAATGAAGACATGCTGGCAAACCAGAATATGCAACCCAAAAAGAAACACAGAAAGTCTCCTTCACCCACCAAAATAAAAGCAGAAGACCAGGTAAAAAAAAATCCAAAAAGGATATCAAAGTAGTATTTAAACGTTGAGCTCTCACGCACTTCTCTTAAATGTATTCCAGCGTTTTATGACACCACTTGATGATGATGACTTATCTCTAAAAGTTCAGAAGAATTTTATCTGTGACCATTGTTACGGAGCCTTCAGGAGCAGCTATCACCTTAAGAGACATATATTGACCCATACAGGTGAATGAGATATTCACCAATTTCAGTGTAGTACTTTTTTGTTATGTCTTAATTTACTGCATTTCAACAACTGCTTTTTGACAGGAGAAAAGCCATTTGCCTGTGATTCGTGTGATATGCGTTTTATTCAGCGTTATCATCTGGATAGACACAAACGTGTTCACAGTGGCGAAAAACCATACCAGTGTGATCGCTGCCGCCAGGTTGGTCATACAAATCCAGTGTACTGTCTCATATATGCCCCATGTGTTATGAAACATATTACTTCTATAATGTAACTTAGTATTATACAGTTAGTTGACAGGATTTATAAACACAGTTTATGAGAAGAATGAGAAGTGTATGTGAAATTTTACTTGTTCATTATTTGTCTTTTCAAAACAATGTCCTTTCCTGTCTTTTCAGAACTTCTCTCGGACAGATCGGCTGCTGAGGCATAGACGTTTATGTACAGCAGGAATTGTTAAAGAAGAAAACCAGTCTTATTCACAGGCAGCCTCCTCACACACTGCTGCCTGGGGCCCTTTACAGTCAGCCAACAGTCGTCTAACTGTGTGACCTGCTGCTCTCCTCTAACACGGACCCAGTACAACACTGCAGAAATGCCAAGGTCTGAAAGTCACTCAAACATTGAAATGGCCAATCAGATGCCGCTTAGTGATCCTCCAACTTAGAGAGCATTTGATGAGTCATTTGTTTTGTAACATTGATGGAGTGAGAGAATGGCATTCATCAACTTTTACATGGACATCTAAAAATGTAACTCTTTTACAAAAAAGTGCTCTCAAGTCCTACAGAGTAAGGTCGTAGTGAGCGCTCATAGAGGTAGAGGCTCATTTAAGGATTTTTTTTTTTTTTTTACATTTTTTATGTTAGTAGTCACATTCAACATTCTGGTTACATCTTGTCTATTTGAAGGCTAGTGCAGACCAAATCTTCATTTGCTACATATTAAGGTCAATGATCCACCACGCTACTGAGAGTATGTTCTTTTCATGCACACAAACTGGCAAGCAAAGGAACACCGGAAGTGACTCCTTCAGGCACCACAACACTATGACTATGAAGCATAGAAGCTTCCAGCGAGAGAGAAATGTGTTGTCTCTCCAAACTCTCCGAGGAAACTCATGTTACTGGAACTTTACACCAGCCTTCAATGGTCACTCATGTCTGGAGTGGCGTTTTACTTCCAAAAAATGTATACATTAAGTAATCGTAAGCAATATTGATATACAAATCAAATGTTCCACATGAGCATTCAATAGTTCTAATGCTTATGTTGAATGATTAGTTTTGTTGTACTGGATAGCAGATTGTATGTGGTTTGATAAACAATGGGCTGCAAATGAAACGGTTGCGCTAGCAGGAAAAATGTATAAATGCCTGTTAGAAATAAATCAGAATTGTGGGAAAGTGTTAGATTATGTCCAGTGTAGTCGTAGAGTATAGGCCCGGTTCTTATATATACTCCTTAATATGTTTAATATATTTTAAATAAGTCTTAAGGCATCATAAAGGGGCCTAAACACGGTTTGGTTTTATATGTTGCCAGTTTTTGCAGGAATACGTCTCTCTCTCTTTCTCTCTCTCTCTACATTTTATAGCTGAAGTGAAGCATTTAGACTAACATTTAGTTAATGATAATTAACTTTGTGTAGAGCCACGAGTCTAAATAAACATTCTAATATATTGCTTAGTATTGTTGTAAATTTACACTGGAGTATTTTAACGTGCAGCAAAATAAATGCAATTCTGCAAATACGTCAGCAGATGGCATCAATGTCCACAACGTTAAATAAACCTAAAGACTTGAAAATGTGCATTATGTGACTTGCAATGCTCTCCTTACAATAATTACTTTACAAGGGACTCGTTTTGCATTTACTGAATAGATTATGTAATGGATCATCTTCAAGTCAAAATCTGAATCAAATAAGACTTTTAATTCTGGAGGAGTGCATTTAGTGGCCAGTTGTTTTTGGATTGCGTAAGACCATAGAGGGCCTATACATTTTAATGGCATATATATTTTAATTGCATAACTGGAAACAAAATTAGCTGTATAAGTATGAAACTCCTCCGTTTGTGTTATTGTCGTTACATGTTCCTTCAGTGCCTCGTTTCAACCACCAGAGGGAGATACGTACAGCATGGTTTTGTATTTGCAACAAAAAGATGGGAAACCAGTCTAAATCCGTTTATAATAAGCAGGAAACGTCATACCACATACTAGTTAATAATGTCTTTGGACATATAAATTGCTATTGAGTAGATAATTGATGCCTTGTCACCCCTCTCTGTATAGCTATGCCACAGGAGTTGTTCATTTGTCCTATAGGTATGCAACATAAGTTGAGTGGAAGGCAGTACAGAACATACCCTTTAGAACCTTTCTCTTTGCTATTGACCATTCTTTAATTAAAGCATTAGGTTAGGCAGGATGAGATCAGCCTGAAGGCTGTTGGGAGTGTGCTCTTTCTCCCAAGGGAGACATCCCCTTCCTGTGCCGCCTGATTTACTGCACCCACAGGCCCTCGGCACTTAACAATGGACCTGCTTAAGTGAGGTAGATGGGAGGAGATCAGAGAAGAGAGATAACACTCCATCTTCATACACAAAGTGCTGAAATCATGGAGGTTCGAAATCATCTCTGAGAGACAGTCATGTAGTGGTGCAGAGGTAAAGTATAAGAGGCATCCTGCCTCACTTGAACTGGGAGGACTGATAGCCAGGTCTCTCTTCTCACCTCTGCTGTCACACAAGAAAAGAATGGCCGCCTCCAACAAAAAATCTCCCCAGCCATGTGTAAATCTGCCCTGACTGCTCAGACTGCCGCTCGGTCAACATTTGGGCAGTTCAGAGGTTTACAAAAACACATTCCCTGTGCTAGCGACATTCGGCCTCCTGCAAATGTTTGGATGCCCTCTGATCAAATACATCTCGAGCTGGTGGTGCATGATTGAAGCCCTCTGGACAAAAGGTGCTGCTATCTCCTCTCCCCGAGGTGTGCAGGGCCCTTTTCATCTCAGCTCTGATTAATAAAGGAATCACTGGTTGGGTGAAAGTAGTGATGTGCCTGGTCCTACATCCATCACCCCAGTGACAGCCCACCTCTCTGTGTTAATTAGCAGTGATATTTAAGCTGTCCAAGATGTTCTGTGGCCGTCAGCACGTTGCTGCGGCTGCTGCTGATCATTAACATTTTAATTCTAGTGTCTGTGCTGGGCCTGGTTTCATGCAAAGTACTGTCAAAAAACTCCCATCAAAGGGGCAACCCAATTACTTTATTTTGTAGAACTGTTAAAAGACAAAAATATATATGACTAGTATGAATACAGAGACAAAGTCTCATGTTATGTTTGGAGGGTGATTTGTGTATTATCATTACCATATCAGTATTTAACCTCCTGAACAGTTGGTATACTATTAATCATGAAGGCTTCAACTATTAATGATTACCAAATATTACAATTCTCTAACATGAGGGCTATTAAGCAGATATAAATTATGTATGTGGTTCACATGATGAGAAAATGGTTATCAGGTACCAGTAACAATTTTATTTTATTGAATTATAAAAATGCATGAGTCTTATATAGAGCTTTAGACACACCGGGCCACTTAGCAATTTGGTCCATTATTTATACACTTTATTCATTGCATGGCTGCCATTCTGCGCCTATGGCCCATGCTCTTGACCATAACAATCAGTCACACTATGATACAAGGGCATTGTGGGTGCCTGCAGGGACATAATGATAGTATATGCTCTGTCAAGATTTTGAGCAGCCCACCATCTGGTTGGTGGGCAAATGGTTAATCCCCTGCACTACAGAAAGATGATATAATGTGACAAATTAATGCTGGAATTATGTACAATGTCACATACTTGTATTTCAGATTTAATTTATCTTTGATCTTTAAAGGAAACTGTATGCATTGGTAACGTTTTCTATGTTGTGTTGTGGCACCAACATGCAAACTGGTAAGGGAAATATAGATGAAAGATGGTCTGTAATTTCTCACTTCAAGGTGTCTCTCATACAAACGTGTGCCAGCACATTTCTAATTAGTGCCACCCAATAAGATAAATTGGCCTGCTGTGCCATTCCCAGGACTCAAGGTTTAACACAGATGAAAACGGGAGCCAGAGCTGTCACCTAGTTGCTGCTAACAAGGGAACAGGTGAAGTTTGGATTTGGCCTACTTTCATGTCAAATCATGAATATTCATAGTTTCAGTGCAATTCTTCTACAGTGGAGTCACGTTTAGATAAACATTTTTGGTGTCTGGGTTTTGTCAGTCAAAAATAAGAGACAATCAGGTCACTACTCTTTCTGTTAAATATGCAGTATCTTAGTGTATTACAGAATAAGGTCTTGTTTGGATAGGTAAATTTTAAGATTTATGAGGCCCAGCAGTGGCCCTCATCCCCCTGACAGAATGAACATTGTGGCAGCCTGCTGCTTGGGTCAGATCAGTAGGTAAAAGTGTTTTGCGTTTAACATGTCAGGGCCAAGCATGTATTAATCATTGGCTTGTTGGGACATGTTAAAAGAACTCAATGTATAATCTTTAATTTTGTTTCCTGAATATCGCTGAACTGACTATTCAAAATATCCTAAAGGATACAAACATTGTATGTTCGTTCGTTCAACATATTAGTTTCTTTTTTCATTGTTATTAACTTTAGTCTACTTTACTTTAATTTTTTTGGTATTCATTTCATAAATACACACACGCACACACACGCGCGCACACGCACACACGCGCGCACACACACATAAATACACACACACACACATACATAAAAAAATATTTTCTTTTCTTTGGGAGCAATTGTTGTGTAGCAGGGACTACTTAGCTGGAGGATTTACTTACACTAGTCCATTACATTTATGTGGCAAACCCTCAGAACTGAGGAAATTGACTGAGACAAAAGTTTGAGGCGCTTGTCACTATGACACAACCAATTCATATGTGACCATTTCACCACTCTATGTAACCATCATTTTCAGTGAGGACTGTGTAAAACCTGTTTTGTCTCTTACATGGCATGCTATTAGAGGACACATTGTGTGACCTCAAGATATCAAGTTCACCAGAAGGTCTAAGATTACGTAATCTCTCTTGACAAGGCAAATCCAGGTCTTCTGCAGTGCTTATTTTCTGATAAATATCCAGCAGAGCAGATGATCGTACGTGCGACGTGAGAGTGTTATATCAGAAGGAAGAGCAGAATGAATGGACTCAGGGTTGAGAGACAGGGCAGGGGCAGATGAGCAATTTACTCTGAAGAGATTTCTATGGGTCAAGGCTGTTGCAGGGTCGCTCTTTTTCATCATGTCAGAATGGACTGATGAGGAGACAGGCTGCAGATAGTAATGGATCACAAACTGGATCTGGCTAGAACACATAGTGCCAGATGTGACAAAGTGACTTTGCTGTTTATTAGCTATCACTATGGAGTAACTAACTCATTAAGGTCATTAAGGGTCTACTCTAGAGTACTATCGAGAAATGGGGAACAAAAAATGAAACACTGCTGTATTTACAGCTGGACACTGTGCAGTTTTAATGACATACAAAAGATTATGTAATCACTTTAACCAACTTAATTAAAACTTCAAAAGTAACTGCACTTGAGCTACAAAATCACCACATCTTTCACTGGAAAAGAATCCAGTTAACAAATCTGCATTTATTAAATTACTTTTAGTCAGCATCTTTTTCACGCCTGCCAAAAATGAGCTTTTACACTGTAGATATTTGATAGTTCCGCACAAGCTCAAGTATTCCATTCCCCCCAACCTCTTTTTCTCCAAAGATAGTCTCTTCTCTCTCATGACGTCGAACCATTATACTCCAGAGCCACCTCCCTCCCTCCGGGGATAAGATTTTACGATTGCAACCTGACACCGTTTCTGTGTCCTATAAGCGACAGAGCTGTAACTCACTTCAAAGGCAAGAGGCATCAAATCATGGTGCAGCTGTAAATTTGCTTGTCACTGTTTTGGCCAATCAGGAGGCAGCCTTAAATCTGTGCTGTCAGCCTGGCGGCCAATGGAAAGACGGTGGTAGTAAATCTGTCAAGGCGGCTTCTGTTAACGGTGTTGTGGTGCTGGTTGGGGAATCCACGAGGGAGGGGAGAAAGTGAGGAAGGGGAGAGAAGAAAGGGGAGGGGGTGGAAGCCAAGGGTTCAAGAGGTATGCCATGCTACACAATATGTTCTTCTTTCCATGCAAAATTTGCCTCTGTGTAGTGTACAAAGGTATAGTGTGTTTAAAGGTGTAAAAACAAGACTAAACACGGAGCACAATTTGCAAAAAAGCAGATGTATGTTCCCCTCTGACAGATGTGGTGGAGAGAGTTAACTATCAGCAAAGAAACACTCATAAAGCTTTATGGCCAACATTGCTGTGTCTGAGGCTGACTGCCTACAGTGAAAGATGACTTACGGGTGCCGTTAATGTTCTTTTGCATCATCACAAAACCTAAACATAGTGCTGACCCTTTGATCACAGTCATAACCCAGTAGCCTTTGCTGTCATGGCACAACAGTAGCAGTAGAGGAGCGGGCGCCCGGCTGCACACTGCCCTCCAGATCACCGTCTGAGGCAAAGGGGGAGAAATAGACCTTAGTCCTGCTCAAAACAGATGTGTCCAAGCATATTACTCAAGTGTTATCAACACATACAGCTTTCCTCAATTAACTATGTCCTTGGCATTACACTTTCATTATCCTATTAAAGCTGGGCATTTTCAGCTTATAAATCTTAAAGCAGTTGTAAAACAGAAGGCAGTGCAATTCATGCCCCTTCTCATGACAAAGCCACATTTTTTTTCATCAACTTATAGCAGGCCCTAATAAACCAGCCACATCTGTGGTGACATTTTTATATTAAATCAACAAAAAATAAACATTAGCATCAAAATTTACAATCATCTTATATCATTACTATGAAGACTTTTTGCCCCAGAAGCTGCAGCATGAGTTATGTGCCGCTCTGGCAGAACGAGAGTGGTACAGCAGTTGTTTTTGGCCGACTTCTCCTGGAGTGGCCATGATTCTCCATTCTATGAGAATCCATAAACAGACCCAGAGAGGGCAACTGGGGCTATAAACCATGTCAACCTGCATGATGCTGCTGCAGCTAAGAGAGCAGGCCTGGGCCCATACCAACCATTCCTGCGCTCAGAAACACATGCTCTGAGCGGTCTTTGATTACCCTTTTAACATAGCAATGTGACTGTGGAGTAACTATTAAAATACTGACACTGACAGTAAGCAGCTCAGAAGGGCACAACAAAGAGCAATAATTACTTTCTAATGAGCTCATATTTCTAGTAGTTTCTTGTTTGAGTGACCCATTGAATAAAACAGTGAAAGCTGCTGTAAAATACATTGTTCATTATAACACAGCAGGTCATTAAATATCACGAGGGTCTTGGCCTTTGTCCTGCTCTGAGTAATGGCACTCTCTTAATATGTTTACTGTATTGGCTGTAGCTACTCTCATTGTTTTCCCCACTGTGGTTTCTCTTTAGTAGGGGCATGCCACTGGATGGGTGTTCAAACCCATTGACTATGACATAAAGACTCTGTAAGCTTACAGATGATGATAATTTATAGACTCTAATTCACCCAGGCAAGTCACTAGCGCGCACACACACAACACAAGGACTATGGCACTGTATACATCGATCAATTACGAGCCACTAACCTACATGTCTCTGACAATGTTACTGCATGCTACATCCAGCGTGTCAGGCAAACTGTTCTCAATCCCATATCATTAATATAAATTAGCTTGCAGGTTTTTATGATGGTGAAACTGTAATTAGTCGATTGAAGCAAGACAGTATTCATGGGGGTATGGCAAAAGATAGGGTCCCAACACCTGAGATATTACCTAATAATCTACAAACCATATTTTCGTTAAACCTTCATGTTGCTCATCAGGACAGATGCTTGTTTTTTTACACATCTTATGTCATCTGTACGCCATAAAGAAACCCACACTGAGGGTCTGAATCAGGCTGGACAAACGCCAGCACCACAGGCCCATAGGTCACAGCCAATAACAGTTTCATTGAGTTGCTCCTCTTTGTTATGTGGCAATATCACGCCACATTCACTCACACATAAAAACACGCACACATGCAGTAGATTTTGACCTGCGCTCAGTTCTAGAAACCATAAAATGTCCCAATTTATCTTATTAGTGTTCCATTTAGTCACATGCTTGCTTTTCTCTCTGACAATTATTGTTCTTTTTGTATAATTAAACTTTCACCTTTGAATGATCACCCCTGTATTTACAATGATTGCTAGTGTAAAATATATTGGCAGAATTTCAGTTTGCCTTTGTATTATTTGCTGATACAATGACATCCCTGCTTTCTGTTCCATATGCCAATATTGAGGCATGTGGTTAATTTAAAAGATGCATGATGTTATTTCAATACATAACTTACATAGACATTTCCTAAATTATTGATTTTAAAGGCCAAGTCGTTTACTAATGCATGTTAAATAGCTGTATAGGTTTCATCTATATCAATTATCTCTGGAGCAATTTGTTGTTAGATATGATTCATAGAAGTTAACAGTGCCATTTACTATTATCACCATTACCATTATTTGCCAATGAATGAGCAATGAAAAAATGTAATGGCACCACTATAAGCAGTGCGTGAATCATTCCAACTACTTAAATTGACAACCAACCGAACAATTTATATTGCATCAGTGGCCAAATAAGAAAATTAATACCATTTTAATGAAGTTAAAGCAAATTACAAAGTTGCTTGTGTCCATCTTGCTTTTACATAAAGCATGCTCCTAAATCCTAAATAATTTATTTTCCAGTGAGATGCATCAGGCATCAACATGATCTAGTGCCTGTTGTCAAACTAATCCACTCTGGGGGCTACTCTTCATTTGCATTGAAATGAGTGGCTGAGGTTAGCGAGTGCAGGAGGGGGTGCACACAGAAGCACACAATTCACACTGCATAGTGTGGGTTCAACTTAAATGAATCAAGTTAGAGTCCATAAAACGTATCTCCACATCACAGCTCACAGTGGGCGACAGGCTGCAAGCGAATAACTGAACGCTACTATTGTGTTTGGTGACTTTAGCAGTAAGTCGCACACACCACTAGATGGCAGCACAAACCCAGTATTTAGAGCTGTTGAGAAGCCCAACACAAATAAAACTTCTATGCAATGTACAACACAGTACATCAATACAATCCCACAAGGGCTGGCTATGAAAAGTAGACTACGATTGTTGAGCTTGGATTCAACTTTAGTATTTCACAATCTGTTGATAGCCCTTTACAGTCACCTGGAATCTTTGCCCAGCCAAAACCACACGCTTTAACAAGAATGTAGAAGGGACTGGCAGGTCAGGCAACTAGACTCCTTCAGTTGAGAAGAGGAGTCTAACCTAGGTACCCCTGCATTTTTGATGAAAAAAAGTATCTCCATTCTGTAAATGTGACTAACCTGGCAATTGCAGTATAACCCTGATCTAATTAACAGGAAAGCTGCAACTTGATACCTAAGAGGAATAATCAGATAGCTTTTTATTTTTAAAAACTACATTTATGATGTTCATAAACATAAAATAATTCAGTGATTTGTGAAAAAATGACATGTTCAACATCTTAAGTTCCCACCATGAGTGGGCTAGAGCTGGTATTTTTTTACAGTAGTCAAAACAAAAGGAAAGAGGCACTAAAATGACAATACTTTTCAAAGACACATTAGGAATGTTCTTACAAGTGTTACAAGGTTTACGATTGTTCTTAATCAACATGCATATTGTTCATGAAAAGACCAGCATATGTCGCATTCTAGAATGTTTTTTTTTTTTTTTTTTTATAACACAAACCAGTGTAAAAAGGTCACAGAAGACTTAAGTGAAAGAGATGAAAGTTGTGGTCCACGGAGTGTGGGAGCCAGTGGGGCTCAGGGCTCACCGGTCACAGCCCAGAGTGACTCTATCGAAGAAGGGACCACTTAATCTGCTCCTTGGCTGACTGGAGTACCTGTGAAACCAAACGAAAACATTAACAAAAGTACTTGAACCTATGAGGTTTAAAGAAAAGGTCTAACATACATAGTATATTTACAGGATCTGATTTAACTTAAGCAAGCTTTATTAAACAGAGTTTATAAGTCATATATACCAAATGTATTAAATATTGCAAATATTAATGGTGTGATGAGAAAAAGATCACAAAAAATGTAGGTCTGCAACTAACGATTATTTGAGTGATCTTGTAAGTTTTTATTTTTGTACTTGTTGACTAGTCAAACGTCATGTTTTATTCGCCAACTAAAGACTTCTTAGTTGAATATTTAAAAATTCAATGTATTACTCATAAAAAATTAATAAATAAAAACAACAACACACACACAAACAAAATATCTGTCGTTTCTCACCTGGGTGACTGTCTGCTCTGTTAAAGGCACATCATCTCCCTAAAAAAAAAAAATATATTGAAAAGTCAACAACTTGTAAACAGTTTAATGATGAAAAAACAGGAAAACAATGCATTACTCTAAGAGCCACGCGATGTACAACTTGTTGAGGATCACTCTCCAAAATCACCCTGCAGGGGGAAGCATAGAGTGATATCAATAGAAAGAATTCATGTTAATGCCGTTTGACACATATTCACATTTTTATACACTTACCCTCCATCTACTATTTCATCTACTGCAAGAAAAAGGCCCTCCATGTTTTCAAGCAAAGCCCGTCTTTCAACGTTTTTCCTGCAAAATTATCTGATTTAGGTTAATAAGAATTAAGGGAGTAATTGGTTTCTAAATGCTAGCACATACCTCAGCATCTGGCTGAGTGAATCAAACAGACAATTGAGAACAGCCATTAGCATGAGCTGAGGTAAAGAAATGAAATCAACAATGAGTTTACATCAAACACAGACAAATAAAATGCCAGCAGAGATTTAGTGCACGGGATATATGCAAAACATGTTTTATACCTCATTTTCATGTGAACTTCCAATCACATAAAAGAAAAGATCAATGTTACTCTTGTAAACTACAGTCAGACCCTCTAGCAGAGCAATTTCACCTATGGGGGGAGCAAATAACAACCAATACATTACATTTGCTATATCTCCTGAATATCTTCACTTTATCTTTTTGGTAAATTACGTTTCAAAATGTATTATGCTTACTGTCTGTCCGGTGAGTTTTGTTAAATATGTTCTTCTCAAAGGCTTTCTGCTCTTTGACTGTAGGATATGTGTCATCATAATACTGCAAGTAAAGGAGATGGTAGCTATTAATATTTTGAATACTTTAAAATTCATAGGGGTTATACGAAATGTATACCTTGGCATAGAGCCTGTCTCCATCGTTGTCCAGAATGAGAACAGCTTTGACAGTGTATAGGGATGGTTCCTGTCAAATGTGAACAGTCCACAGTATGAATTTCTGTGCATATTCGTTGTTGCCATAAAATCGTACCCTCACAAATAAAAAAACGTAATAGCAATCAACAAAACTAATAGACAGAAGTGTCTCTAAATACGAGGAAATAAGTGGCATGTGTGACATGAACTCGAGCAATGCCAAAACGAGCTCACTCGAGTCATAAGAAACTTCCACATCATCTACACATAGAAGAAGCTACAGCTAGCTATTAGCATTGTTATCAACTTCTAAACAATACATATTATTATATTTTATTTATTATATATAATGGTAGGTTGGTGTATGTAAAAGTATGTCGATAACGATGGTAAACACTCAAATCCCGCAGACAACAGAAAACAGACTTTATAAATTACCAGTATAGGAGAATCCATCTTTCTTCGTGTTAGCGGCCCAGTTAGCATTCAGGCTAACGATACACCAGCACGTAACACGTAGATCTACCGCCCAAAGAGGCTCCTTCCCATTGGCTGTTCACATTTATGTATGGAGTACAAAAAAGTAAATTATGTACATAATGCTGGGTTTTTTATATTGTGTATTTCCAATTCATACTGCTGTTGAATATTTGACCACACGGCAAGGAAACTTATTTATGATATGTTGCTTCCCATGGAAAAATGCATAATAATAACAATGATGATGATAATAATAATATATAATAATAATAATAATAATAATAATAATAATAATAATAATAATAATAATAATAATGATTATTATTATTATTATTATTATTATTATTATTATTATTATTATTATTATTATTATTATCATACAATAGAAAAAATACAATACAATAAGCAGCATTTAATGATGTAAAATGTAATAAGTAGACTATACAACAAATAGTCTATGTATATGTTTAAAATTCCATCCATTCCTCCATATATAAACTGCAATGTTCTCTGATTTAAAGTTTTAAGCATCACTTCTTGCATATTTATTTAACAAGTTCAAGGGTACTCTGTGTGACAAAGCTATATATATATATATATATATATATATATATATATATATATATATATAAAAATCTCCTCCTCACCCTCCGCGGGTGGTCTTTATCCCCTCTTTTTCCACGCTCGGGACCTCTACCAGAGGCCTGGGAGCTTGAGGGTTCTGCGCAGTATCTTTGTATATATATATATACATATATATATATATATATATATATATATATATATATTATATATATATATATATATATATATATATATATATATATATATATATATATATATATTATATATATATATATATATATGATACTCAAGCACTTGATATCATATATATATATATATTATATATATATATATATATATATATAGATAGATAGATAGATAGATAGATAGATAGATAGATAGATAGATAGATAGATAGATATAAAAAATATAAAAATCTCCTCCTCACCCTCCAAGGATGGTCTGATCCCCTCTTTTCAGGTCCTCTACCAGAGGCCAGGGAGCTTGAGGGTTCTGCGCAGTATCTTTGCTGTTCCTAGTACTGCACTTTTCTGGACTGAGATGTGTGTGATGTTTTTCCTGGACCTGCTGCAGCTACTCTTCCAGTTTGGGGGGTCACTGCCCCGAGTGGTCCAGCTACCATGGGCACCACTGGTGCCTTCACTTTCCAGGCCTTGTCCAGCTCTTCTTTGAGCCCCTGGTATTCCTGGTTTCTCATGTTCTTTTTTTCCTGATGTTTCCATCACTCGGTACTGCGATGTCCACCACAACGGCTTTACTCTGTTGTTTTTACACCACCACAATATCTAGTTGGTTTGCCATCACCATTCAGATCATTCTCTACTACCTTTGGAGGTGTTTCCCACCTTGACCTGGGGGTTTCCAGTCCGTACTCCGCACAGATGTTTCTGTACACTATGCCTGCCACTTGGTTATGCCGCTCCATGTATGCTTTCCCCGCCAGCATCTTACTCCCTGCAATTATGTGCTGGATTGTCTCAGGGGCCTCTTTGCACAGCCTACACCTTGGGTCTTGTCTGGAGTGGTAGATCTGGACCTCTATCGCTCTTATCGCTCAAGGCCTGCTCCTGTGCAGCCAGGATGAGTGCCTCTGTGCTTCTTGGTAGGATTTCTTCATATCAGCCACTTTCCGGCGGTACATCCGTACATCCCATGGAGGGGCTTGTCCTTGTGTTTGTGTGTGTGCATTATGTATGTGTGTTGTGTGTGTGTGTGTGTGTGTGTGTGTGTGTGTGTGTGTGTGTGTGTGTGTGTGTGTGTGTGTGTGTATGTGTGTGTGTGTGTGTGTGTGTGTGTGTGTGTGTGTGTGTGTGTGTGTATACATATATATATACGGGGTTACTGCCCCGAGGGTTCCGATGACCATGGGCACAATTGATCCCTCACCTTCCAGGCCTTCTCCAGCTCTTCTTTCAGCCCCTGGTGTTTCTCTCTTTTTGATGTTCCCATCATTTGGTGCTGCAGTGTCCATCAGCCTTTGCTCTGCAATATGTATGTGTATGTGTATATATGTATATATGTGTGTATATATACACATATGTGTATATATATATACACACACACACACACATACATATATATATATATATATATATATATATATATATATAGAGAGAGAGAGAGAGAGAGAGGAGAGAGAGAGAGAGAGAGAGAGAGAGAGAGAGAGAGAGAGAGAGAGAGAGAGAGAGAGAGAGAGAGAGAGAGATACATATATATATAGAGATATAGAGATATTGGTATATATATTTCTGGAGCCTCTGAAATTTAGCCAACTCTAATTATGTCAGGACCTTCTTCTGGGAAGCACTTGGAAACCCTGGATGATGGGGATTTCCCTCTATCTTACCCCATACATGACATCACTGTTTGTTATAACTTAGTTACAAAAGTGCTTGAGTATCAATCTTGATATAGCTCTAAATGTTTAAAAACATTTATGACTGCATAGTTGGACACAGGTTGGTTTCACATACAAGCATGCAACAAAGATATCTATACAGATTTCATAATTTTGAAGCAGCCCCCAAAGTCAAGAAAACCTCCTAATAGGATTTGGTAATATGCTGTGTAGTGTCTGCTCTTTTACTCGCTACACATACACAACCAACCACAGCAGTTACCAGTTCCCTTCCGTAGAACCAAATAACAATTTTATCAGCGTAAAGCAGAGCTTCCGCCAACCAACATCCTCCTTTACACTTTTTGGTTCAAACATAGTAGTCTAACTATAATGACAACACAGTTAAAATGATGTCATTGTGCTTGTCAACAGTTACCTTAACATATAATCTTTTTTTTTTCTTTTTTACACACCTCACAACACAAAACTATTATTAACAATTAACAATCACTTATACTAAAGACATACGTAAAGATTACAAAACTATCTTTGGTGGTCATCTTCAGGTAACTTTTGAGGTTTACTGAGTAATACATGACAATGATGCTGCATTGTAGGTTCCTTAAAGTTTGTTTGAAAACTCTTTTGATGTAGGCCTCTTTTCTTACAGTAACTTGCTTGGACACATTAGCTCAGAAATTGCAATATAAGTACAATGACTTTTAAATTGAAATTTGAAATAGTTGAATTAAAACAATGTTATTATTCTAAGAAGTGCTGACACAAAACACATTGAAAAAAGGCGTACACTATTTTCCCCCAATTTTATTTACTTTCCCAGAATCAGACTAAAAATGTTCCCTGTTTCATACCACAACCCAAACCACGTTTTTTTTCCCCCTCTCATGTTTGAAACAACTTTCCAATATAACACAGCTTACAATGAAATACTTCTCATGTAACAAATGATATGGAAACCCCAAGGCACAAAAATAGAAAAAATCAAAACAAAAACATGCTAAAAATATTTACAATTGCATTATATACCACAGAAAGAATTTACAACTGTTGGAGTCAGCTGATCTATTTTCTGATGAGCCGTTCCTTTGCATGTTGAGCTGCACATAAGGAAAATGTGACGAGCCGAGTGTTCAGACGTGGCGGGAAAGATGTCAGCATTTAATAGATGCAAACAAACATGCAGAGTGTGAGTGGGCGTTGACCTGGGAAGTGTGTCCAGTTTCAAGCCACAGCGGTCTCTGTAATAACAGGCCTGTCGACAGCGTGTACAAGCAGTGGTTGAGTCAGGGGCTGGGTGCTAGGAACATGGCTTGGGAAGTCCCTGCTTTGATTCCTGGTAGACATTCACCTTTCTTGACTTTGTCAGCCACCTACGTCTCCATCAGAGAACAATGATGCAGAAAACATTGTGATTGTAGCCGGCTCAGATAAATTATAGAGTTGGGTGAGACAAAGGCACACTATTACTTATGGTTTAGACTTTTCTGTCTAAATTTCATCTTTTTCTTTTAAAATACCCTACATACTGTAGGCTATATTCATAATAGCCTTCTTCAGCTATAGGCCTTATAGGTCATAAACAGTCATTAAAACAATGAATGATGTTGGTGGGCAGCACAAATCTTTGACTTAGTTAATGATTTTAACAAATGCATTATGGACTTTCCTTGTCTGCAGAAAATATGGTCTAATATATATTTTGTGATCATCAAAGTAGATTAAAAAAGTAAAATAAAATAATAAATAAGATTGTTCCAAGATGTAATCTAAATTAAGTGGTACAAGAAGTATTCAATTTTGTTACTAAAGTAAAAGTAGATAGAAATATACTGGAGCAAAGGCATATTCAAGTAAAAGTATCACATGAATAAAAAAATAGTAAAAGTATTAAAGTATCCATTTAAAAATGTACTAAGAGTAAAAAGTAAAATTATTTTTGGCATATTTTGAACTTGGTTCAATAGAAACAACTGAATCTTTTTTTTTTTTTGTAACATTTTGTTTGCTCAATTTATGAAGTTAATCAGACTTTTCAGCAGGCCTCAAACAGTAATAAAAAACACTTTTACTTTTCCAGTTCAAAAGTTTTGTGGAGTAGAAAGTGCAGATACCTGCTCTCAAATGTAGTGAAGGAAAAGTAAACTGTATCCACTTTAAAATGTACTTAAAGTACAGATACCTAAAATTTGTAATTAAGTATAGCACTTTAATACTTTTACTTTATTACATTCCACCACTGTGTAAATCGTATGAATATTACATGATTTACTAGTTTTGTATTATTTGTAAGAACATCAGTTTTCTTCCACGTCTGTTCATCCATCCAATCAAATAATTCATGTTTCATATTCATATTCATGTTTGTCTTTTTTTTCTTTCTTAACCTTGTGAACCTTTTAACCTACAGCTTGTGGACGCCTTGCAGAGTTTCCCGGCAGACTGTGCCTCAGATCAGGGCAAAGGGGGAATTTTTCTGTAGGGATTTTAATGGTCACAGGCTATGTAAGACACGCTTCTCTCCATTCTCCCCCAGCTCCTTACTCTCCCCGGCGGTTGCTCTGCCAGGTAGACGAACAATGTAGTCTTTCTTACCTGTCGCTGGGTGTACATTCCATCTGTACTAAACTCAGTCTCAATCTGACTTCCAATCCACTACCGCATCACTAGCTATATCTGCAGGTGCAATTTCACATACTTTTACACTTTTATAGTATATGAACTAAGACACTGTGTAATTGTATTGCTATAAATTTCACACGTATTGTATATAGAACGTTCACTAGGTTATTAAAGAAATAGCTCTTGCCTGTGAACATCCTACATGAGGATTGCTTTAGACATATAATGGCAGACTGTTGGTTTGTGGTTTGTCAAGTGGTCAAAAGGGGAAATTTGGAGGTTGGGGTTTGCTAGCATACTATTAAAGATACACGAGTGCAAAAAACTGTGGTGTGGGTGCTTTACAGGAAGGTTGTCTGCACTGGGCCATCCCATTTATGCCGGTGCTTCAAGTGAAGTGCAGCCACATACAGACAGACGGGCCAACAGGAGTGAGACGGAGGCCTGGAAACCTTTTACCTACTCGAGTCAATAACGTGCAGTTTATTTTAGGAGTTTTTTTACTTGACAACTAAGTATCACATTTTGGAATAGATCAAATGCTGCTGAGGTAAGTGTCTGCTTTTCGGCTATGAACAGCTATCAGCCTATTCTACCACTCTTACAGTTTTTTTTCCTGATCAGTTAATAAAGTGCTAAGTTAATGAATGTGATGTCAGCTTCAGTTAAGGTTAGCAGTGCTGACTGATATGAAGTTTGATATACCATGACAAACCGGACAAGCAGTCTTTTTACCAATCTGATGTGTGCAATCCCATGCATAGACCTAAACTGAATATTTACTTGTATATAGATTTTTTCATAGGGGCAAATATATTTCATGAATTCATGTTGATATTAATTTATCTTTGTATTAAAAAATATTCAGGGTAATTTGTACATTGCTAATTACAATCAATTACATTATAAATGAGTATTGGATAAATAGGTCTACATAAGACATGTTTTTGCAATGAACAGGCCCCAGGTCTCAAAAGAAAAAAAAAAACCCTCTGTTTTCCCGCAGATTGTCTTATCAAGGGATGGCATAGCTGCTGTCGGGACAGCTGATGGGAGGAGTCAACTCAATTGAACCAGAGACCTCATGTGTCCAAATTGGTTTTAGAGAAGACGAGAGGAATCCTAATCCTACCTAGCAAAGACAATAGAGGCAAGTATCTGAAGATCCAACAACAACAGCATGAACAGTGTTCTTTCAAATGAAATTATTGAGAAAAAAAACTCTATTTTAGGTTTATACCCATTATCTTCTGGATGTGTTCTTCAGCCAGTTATGCCCTCCCTCTGAGGAGAAGCAGTGAGGTATGCTTATTTGCTCACTTTATATCTATACACACCCACATGCATCAACAGTCAAATAATAAATATATTTTGAAACAGGTATCATCAGCAGCTCCTGGACGGCTCTGTGGAGTGGGACCAAAACCTCATGGAGCTTTGCAGGAGAGTGAGATGGATGCAGCTTGGCAGGAGCTGATGGCAATTACAGAACTACAGGTGGGCTTAAATTCTAACAAACATAACTCAGCCTTCTATGCTGATTTAGTATCATATTTCATAAGGGTTTTTTTTTTTTTTGTTTTGTGTGTTTTTTCTTAAGATTAGCCTTAATGTAAAAATGTTCTAATGCCTTTGTGAAAAGTAGTTCTAAATTTGTGATTAGGCCTAATATAACAAAGATATATGTGGAAAGACGTGATAATGAAGAGAAGGACTGAGGAAAAGTAGCGCATGGCCCCCTGCATGGCACAATAGCCATCTGTTTTCTGGAGAAACTTGATCGCACTTATGAGAGTCCTTCATATACTGCAGGGTGGCAGGGAGAATTGCCAGGCAAATAATGCTATACAAACACAGGCACAATTAATTCGACCTTGTAACTCAATGGCCTTTATGGCACATGTACTAGCCTACTAATTCTGTGTGTTTCTTTTATATAAATGTATACTCTTTCATTTTAGGAGTTTGAAGCCCCTGGTGAAAGTGCCTTTGAAACAACACCATACCAAACCATGGCACCCATAGAGCCTTATGGAATTCCTGCAGAGATGCCTCCTGGATCCTGTGAGGTCAGCTCCAATAATTATGACGGATGCTACTCTGAAGAAGTGCCTGTGCATCATCAGCACAGCACCCAGTCACAGTACAGACACTCTGAGTCTCAAACTAATCAAAAGGTACCATCAGAATCTCCTCACTCTCTCTTGGCTTTGAGAGACCCAGTTGCCTCATCGGGAGAGTGTCGTGGCCAGTGGAGGGACAGCACCCAGAATCTTTACAGACACATGCTGTGGACACAAGGACAAACTTCACACTGCCTGACCAATGACCTGGAGTCTGACTCAGGCCTCTCTTTAGGCTCCAGTCCTCCTCTGGCCTCTCCAGATGTGAGCAACGGGGCAACTGGTTACCAGACAGACATTAAAGACTGCCATTATGAAAGACAATCTGAAGGGCGGAGAAATGCGTCCTTTTACTCTTTTGGCTACCAAGACAATACAAACTCATATTTACATCCGGAACAATATTTCTCAATTCAGACTTTATCTTACCCACCTTCCAGTGGCCCAGTTCCCCGGGCAGTGAAACCATATATGAACGGACAGTCCGAGCTTTATGATTACGGAGGAGCCACTAGAGGGAGCTCACAGCCAGCCGTGTATAAGCAGCGGAACCATTTAGCGCATGCGCCAATGAGCAGGGACGAGCGACGGGCCTTGGCCTTAAAAATCCCCTTCCCCATGGATAAAATTATTAATCTACCTGTGGACGATTTCAACGAACTACTGTCCCAGTATACGCTCACTGATACTCAATTAGCACTAGTCAGAGACATTCGGAGGAGAGGCAAAAACAAAGTTGCAGCTCAAAATTGTAGAAAAAGGAAGCTTGAAAGCATTATTCAACTGGAACAAGAACTCAACCAACTTCAGGCTCAAAGACAGCATCTAGCTCAAGAAAGACTCGAGTTTCAACAAAGTCTTGCCTTCATCAAATGTCGCCTCTCTGAACTCTACACAGAGGTCTTTGCCTACTTGAGAGACGAAGATGGTCAACCATATTCTATTAATGAGTATTCTCTACAGCAGACACCTGAGGGCAACATTTATTTAGTACCGCTAAGTGAAACGCAGAAATGAGTCATGTGTTTGGCATTGATGTTAGTGTGAACTTGCACTAAAGGTTGTGGAAAAAAAATAAACACTTTCAGTTTTTATTAAAATGCTTTGTATAAAAGTATAAAAATGTAAAAATACAATTTAAAAACGGAGGGTTGTTCATAAAGTCTTCTGTCAGAGCTTTGTCCTGCGAACCTGTAAGAATTAAAATTAGAATTCAGTTTTAATGGCATCTAAGGGTCAAACCTCTATTCAGCACCTTACCTGTAGATTATTATCACTTGAAGGCAAGTACTCTGTAGTCAGTCAGCAAAGTGCATTTTCTTGGTCCCATAGAGGATGCCTGAACAGCAGATACTTGTGTTATTATAAGCAAAGGCAGCATGCACAAAATATACCAAAATACAGTCACCATTGTTCCAATTTATTAACTCTACAAGTTATTTTGACAGGCTACATTGAGTAAAGTTACACTATCATAGTTGAGAAGTCTGGTCTTACCTACAGACAGCATTAAGCCCTTTTGCAGCTTCTGCTTGCTAGCCTCAGGCTCAAGTTCTCACTCTTCCCTGCTTCAATGATCCTGGTGGTGGTCTACTTCTCTCCCTCAGCTGGTTTCCATGGCTAGCCTCAGACTGCATGTAAGCTAGCCTCCTCCAGATGATCACTCCAAAACTGAGGGTGTGGTCTGTTGTAAGTGATGAGCTGGGCCCCTATGAAGAGTTGCTTTGTGCACCACTTGATCCTCAACATTGATGCATGGCAGCTCTATGGCAGGCCTTCACATGTAGATTACACCTCACAGGGTGGGAATAAACATTCCCAATTGACAAACCCTCCCTTCCCAATAAAGCTAACAACACTTAAAAAAAAAAACTGAAAAGTTTTATTTCAACTTGATTGGGTGCAGATACAAATAAAACCAGACTTAAAAGGAAAATAATCTACATAAAACCTCATTGGAATGCTTGCTTTCCAGAAACACAAATGTTTAAATGAAGACCCCTTCATGATTTATCTACTGTACATCTTCTTGCAGCAGCTGTAACCTGCCACAACTGTTTGGCTGAGCAGATTTGAGGTAAACCTGCAGCTGCCCTGTCACTCGCTTCCTCTCCTTGCTCTCCTCTCCTAAGTACTGAGTCCTGTTGAACAATATGGAACAACATTGTTAACTGAGCACTGACTTTGTATGGCCTGACATCCAGAGAATTGTTGCACTTTACGAATCCCTAGACATCGACACTAGATTGAAGGTTGTCCAATTCAAAGCTTACCAATTTCAAAACCGGCCGGGGCGTCCATATGCTCCGCCTCCACCGCCGCCACCACCACCACCATTGTTACCACCGCCATATCCTGGAGAGAAACGATACACCCTCAATACAAAGTTACTGAGGGCAGCAGATCAAGCCCTCTAGACACACACCACCAAAATTCCTGCCACCTCCGCCGCCGCCACCAAAGTTGTTCTTCATTGGGCCAAAGTTGGAAGGGCTGGGGCTCATAGTGACCCATGTTGTTGTAATTGTTTCCACCGCCGCCACCGCCTCCACCGCAGTTACCTGTCAGGAACACAAAGAAGTTAGAACTAGTCAGCCTTTTAAAAAAAAAAAAAAAAAAAAAAAAAAAAAAAAAAAGTGTGGAGACAGACGCAACATACCATAGCCATTGCTGTCATAGCCATTCCCATAGCCACCGCCTCCACCTCCACCTCCTTGATTGTAGCCCTGGTTGTAGCCCCGGTTGCCCCCATTATTGTATCCACCAGGTCCACCACCGTACCCTAAAAATGTACACACACACACATTTTTTTAAATGTCGAACAAAACAAAAAAACAAAAAAAAAAAAACACAACAACAATATTAAAAAAACACTCACCATCATTGCAATTATATGGACCATCGTTATATCTGCCACCTCTTCCACCTGCAAATAAAAAAGGACTGATTAAGCTGCTGTAGATCAGCAGGTCACCATTCTGGGGAACCAAACTTACCCTGGTTGAAACCTCTGTCATAATCATAAGGCCTTCCACCACCTCCACCACCTCCGCTGTTACGACCTGCCCTCATTCCCATGCCAACATTGTGCATTTCCTGTTTTGTGAGTGCTTTTCTGACTTCACAGTTGTGAGAGTTAATGGTGTGGTATTTTTGGACTGTGAAAACATTGCAAAGCAAATTAAAACACTACACAGATACTGCACACACAGCAAGTTAAAACATATTCCAACGTATACTTACTGACAATCCTGTCAACTGCATCATGGTCATCAAAGGTCACAAAAGCAAATCCCCTTTTCTTTCCAGTCGAGCGGTCGGTCATGATGTCAATAACCTCAATCTTTCCAAACTGGGAGAAGTAGTCTCGCAAATGGTGCTCCTCAGTATCTTCCTTAATCCCACCAACAAAAATCTTTTTCACTGTAATGTGGGCACCTGGCCGATTGGAGTCCTGGAGGGAGGGGTACAAGTCAGTTTTGGGTCATAAAACGATTTGATTCTAGGACTTCAAAACGGCGTGCAGAATGTTAAATGCAGTCATTTAAAATCTGATGAAAGACTTGTCTAACCTCTCTGGAAACTGCACGTTTGGGTTCCACTACCCTGCCATCCACTTTGTGTGGGCGAGCAGCCATGGCATCATCGACCTCCTGCACTGATGAGTAGGTCACAAACCCAAAGCCTCGGGATCTTTTGGAGTTGGAATCCCTCATAACCTTGAATACGCCAAAGAGTAAGTCTCCAGTTGCATGATTTTAATAAAACCACATGAGAAATATACTTACCACACAATCGGTTAGGGTGCCCCATTGTTCAAAATGAGCTCTCAGGCTTTCGTCTGTGGTTTCAAAGCTCAACCCCCCAATGAACAGCTTGCGGAGCTGCTCTGGCTCACGTGGGACCTGAAGAATGAACAAAGCAAATCGGTTGCATCATTTTTGCAGTGCCAGGACGCAGCAGCTTGAGTTATACATTTGCAAATCCCTGTAAAGTCAACCCTTGATGCATTATCATGTTACACGAGCGTTATGTATTCGAGCTGCGTCACAGAAAAGGCGAAAAGCAGCGCAGACACCACCGCCATTACCGTCCGCACGAACACCGCTATGAATGACGATTTAAAAGAATGAAACAGGAAATACTTATGCAAGACTAAACAGTGAATAAAACGAATGCAAAAATGTATTTACAAAACGGCCAATGCAAAACGGGATTTTGATTTTTTTAAGGGCCGCGTGAACAAAGGCCATGAGGCCCAGCTTTTACAAAATGGCGGATTGTGCGGACTTTATTCCTGCGCCAATCCTTAGGACTCCGATCATTCATATTATTCTTAATTAAACGCATTTTATAGCTGTACCATGCAAAACAAAGGAACAACCCTTCATATTACTCTAAATGGTGCACTTACGTCCTTAGAAGACATGCTTGAACGTGGCTAATTCCTTGGACGAACAGGGAGCGGCGATGTGCGTCAGCCGAGCGCAGACCGGCTTTCCAGACTAGGCTAAGTACGAAGGAGTGCACACCTTCTTTCTGACTATTGGTCAGTGCTTCCCGCTGCAGTGAGTCGTCATTGCTTACAGGGTTTCAGTTGGGTCAAAGGGCAGTCAGTCTCTCGTGTGGACCAATCCGCTTCAGAGGGCGTGCAGCTGCGAGAGTGAGACAAAGGAGTGTAGTGGGGGTGATTTTATGCAATGGTCTGACAATAAATGTTTTAAATGACTACTTTGCTAAATGCAATGTGAGCGATATTTTCACTTAATTTTAACAACCAAACTATGGCATAAGTGTAAAATGGCACATTATCGACCCATGATATAAGCACACAGCTCATTCTGCGATTGCTCTCGTTTATTTGGATGTCTCTCGAAAATAGTCGTTTTAATGCTTACTATCGCAAACGTTTGTATATAATGCACTTGGTTTCTCCATGCTTCATCCAAAAACCTAAGGTTTTTCAGTTTTAGTCACCTGACCAAGGGGCGGGTTCAGATATGGTGCGTCTGTAACGCGCGCTTTTTTACGCACGGACTTCTTTGTGGTTTAGCTCAATGCTAAGTTAGCTCAAGCTTTGGCCCGTAGAAAATAGGACTACAAGCAACACGCATAACCTCTCCAACCAACCCACGGGCTCCTGAGCAAACACACGTTTAAAGGTATATATTTAATTATGTATTGCATTGCCTTTATATAGTTTGTGGAGATGCATGTTGATTTCTGCGAAGGGAGTCTTTGCAGAAACCCACATGAGCACAAGCATTAGCTTCTTGGCTACTTTGCTACTCGAGCCTTCGCCGTTTTTATCACAACCCAGTTTACAAACCCACACATTGAGTTGATTTATTTCTCAGCTTTTGCTATTTTCCAGCTCACACCTAGTGTTTTCATTGTGATGCCGTTACAATGTGTTTCATACTGGCGTAACTTTATTTTTTTTGTAATTTGGACATCTTTGAACTTCGGTTTGTCTTTGTGCAGTTTAGTGGTCGAGGTTCCTACTATAAAATGGGTAAAAACACTCGTGAAGAAGAGTCGTCTTCTGATGAGGAGGAGTATGTGGTAGAGAAGGTCCTGGACAGGAGGGTGGGCAAAGGAGGACGGGTCGAGTTCTTCCTGAAGTGGAAGGGATACTCGGAGTGAGTTTTACACATCAATTGCATTTCTTTAACATGTCTCTGCATTATACCCTCAAGAACAAACGCTTCATCTAGTAACTAAACAATTCCATCAAAATAACTTTTGGTATTGATGGAGGAAGACAGAGAGCGTACTTAAAATGTCCATAGAGGCATTTGTCAAAACCAAATAAAAAGTAGACAAAAGAGCAGTGACATTTTAACCATACATTTCCACCATCACTTCTGAATGATTATTATTATTAGTAACGTTTATTGTTCTGTTGTATATAGAGTTGAGAGTTGGTGATGCAAGGTGTATTACTTGTATGTACTTTTTATTAAACGGCATTTGTCTTTTATATATTTTTTTTTAGTAAACACAACACCTGGGAGCCAGAAAAAAACCTTGACTGCCCAGAGCTCATCGCAGAGTTTATGAAGACTTATAAGAAAGGTGGCAGTGGAGGATCTACGCCGAGCAGTGGGGGCAGCAAAACCAGCTCAGTGGGGCGCTCCAAAGAGTCAAGCAGCTCAAAGAGGAAGGGCTCAGATGACGATGATGAGGAGGGCGGTAGCAAACCCAAAAAGAAAAAGGAGGTGAGCATTGGCAATTATGATGATACTGCTGGCATTGTGGAAATGTTAATGTCTCAGTTTCATTATGCGTTCTCTTTTGTTTCAGGAAGATGTGTTGGTAGCACGTGGCTTTGAGAGAGGACTTGAGCCAGAGAAGATAATAGGAGCTACTGATTCTTGTGGAGACCTAATGTTTCTTATGAAATGGTAAGTTTCTGTAGTCAATATGGAAGTATCAGTCTGAAGCACAGTGGATTTCCAATCAACAGATTTAGACTGTTGCTAATGTAGGCCTAAATAAACAATAAAATATAAAAAAGTTTGAGTGAAAACCAGGTATCATTCAAGTACAGGTGTCAATATACACATATTTCTTCTGTTTTTATATTTTAAACCCTTACACTACTTAAATTTTAAGTGCTTTGGGACATATGTTCAAATACTACAAAGGTATTTATTTATGATTACTAAATCTCTCTTGGGAACTGTGTAAAACCTTTCATCTGCACAACAGTTACTTCACACAGTCCACCGGCCACTTCTATTATTGCTAAACTGTTTCCAATAATTATCAGCTTGTGCTTTTATTTCACCTGTATGTGGCTCTTTTACATGTGTTCATGTAATGCATTGAGTCTGGTTGGTGTTTCTGCTTTGCAAATACAATTTTTATGATATTGAAGCGAGTGCTGTACAGAAAGTAATCTGTTTAACTGCCCTTCCCCATTTTCCCTGTGCCACTCATGTGACTGTGGCACACCTTTTGAGCAAAAAAAACATTATGAAAACAGACAAGGCCTAAATACGACGCACTTTAAGAGCAACTTTGACACCCCGGTTCTGTGAAATTTATCCAGCACTTTGTCACCTGCATACTTCCTTGATGCACTCCAGATCCCACTTCACTGTAGCTATAACCATTAAGTTATCTTGTTATCAGAAATAATATTCTTCTCAATTCCACCTCTCTGTAAATCTGAAATTATTCCAGTTATCATGGCACGTGTACACTGAAGGGACCCTATGCTGGCTTGTGCTGAGCGTAGTATTAAAGCAATTTAACATTGCTGTATTGACTATTAAAGGAGACGTATCGTGCAGAATCAGCTTTAATACGCTTTTAACCTTGATGTAGTCGAAGTTGTATTTCAATTGATTATACATGTGTTGTCCTGCAATCATAGCTTGAGTGGGCAGGAAATTCCTGTTTTCACATACCCCCATCATCACCGCCCACATTCCTGTACATTGACTGAATTGCATTAATTGATTGTACTTTCGTCTGCTATAGTTATAATCTATGACATCCATGGATCATTATGTTCATATCATGCTGGCGAGTAGTGTTTTTTTTAATTTGTGCCAAAATGACTAAGGGACACTGCTGAAGAAAATACAATTGGTGAATGTACATTACATAACAGTGGGCACATGCTGGTGGCAGTGAGAATGTTGGTTGATCTATATGTCATCTTGAAAATAAGCAATTTAATGATTGCTCAGACATGCACATATCACTCCTAATACAACTTTGAGAGGGTGAATGAGAAGGGGAAACTATAACATGGTTAAAAACTCAGAAAAGTCGATTTTGCATAACAGGTCCACTAAAAAAAAGGTGCATCTGCTACTTTTTATGGTGAAATGCCTCTGGAGAGGTGACCATCTTCTCTGCAGGAAGTAAATGATCCCATTTCTTTCTGTTGTGGATCAATATTTTGATTTACAATGACCAAAATATACTTATGTTTATAGCTTAATACTTTGTACTTGAAATTGGTAAAAAAAAATATAGCTGCCATCAAGTCTTAACTCTGCATTTGGATTATTTTTATTGGAAGGTATGCAATAGAGATCTGAGTATTCATATCAAAGTATCGATGTATTAATACTGACTCTGTGCAAATATGGGTATCAATATTGTTTTGTAAATATCCATACAAATTAGTATATGAAAGGCTGTTTAGGCAGGCATAAATTTCAGACATATAGGGGCCATTTCTTTATGTCAAAATGCCTTCACCATCAGCACATTGGACTTTGCACCTATCTATGTCAAGATAGATAGGTGCTGATTGTCCTTTTAGTGCCTACTTGAGACCTATATTTATGGAGCCCTTAAGATTAGACCAGTGTCTATTATCTGTATTGAAAAAAGTACTTATTGTATCAATGCCAAAAATTTCGCCCCATCCCTAGTGTGCAATAAGGTTGAAACATCTAATTCATATTATCATAGATGCTATTAACAATTTCATTTATTCATTATTTCTCCACCACGTCAGATTAACTATGTTTAATGCTTTGCTCATTGATTAGTCAGAAGAATGCAATGTGTCAGTTCTGTGATGTTTGTTTTTCTTCCTTGTAAGCAGCCATGTTTATTTATGTATTTGCAAGTGGATTCTGATTGGTTAATTCACCTGCCACTCACACCCATCTAAACTCTGGGTGATAAGAGCAAAGCTTAGTTAACTCATCATTATCCTCGAATTTATCAAAACATGTAGTTTACCTTGCCTGCTAAGAGATGCATTTGTTTTGCAACACTCTTAAGAACTATTCAAAACTTCAAGCATAAAGCCACCTCTGCCAGCTCTTTTAGGGCTGAAACAAGTTAATGCATTATGTATGTATGTGTATGTATGTATTGTTAAATTAGCTTAGCAAAAAGCTGAAAAATGTTTACTTATAACGGTTTCAAGACACCACAACCCATTACAAGTAAGAGCCACAAAGTTTTAAAAAGGAATAAAATACATGGGCAACAAAAGGCAAAGACACAAGAAGGGGAACCACTTTTTTGCAAGCAAAAAGGACTAATCGCTCCGTTTGTACCGTACTTGGATACTTTTTTTTTTTTTTTTTAATGTTCTGCGCATATAGGCTAAAAGTCTCATCTCTTGAAAAAAAATATAACAGACAGGGGATGCAAAGAAATAAAGCAACAAGACTGTCCTTTATTACCAACTGAATTTTTTCCATGTATTTTGCTGCTGTTAATTCTTCTGCGTACCTGCTTTTTAAATAGTCCATTAAACCTTTCAGGAAAGACTCCGACGAAGCTGATCTTGTGCTCGCAAAGGACGCCAACCACAGATGCCCACAGATTGTCATAGCATTCTACGAGGAGCGCCTAACTTGGCATGAAGATGGAGACAAGAAAGAGAAGGAGGCTGTGAGTGCGTGAGAAGAATCCTCTAGACTCCAGCTTTCAAGTCAGACATTTTCACTCAAAATCCCACTGTGTGTTCAGTCTTTGTACAATGATGAAGAAAACACAGAACAGTTGTGTCCACATCCTTCTCTTGGGAGCACACAGACCCTAAACTGCGTCCATTATAAAAGGAGATCTGGACATGGGTGATGAGCTGTTGGGGTAGAATGCAAGTTCTGTATTTTATTTTTTTACTCTCATTGTATCATGCTTTAGTACCTTTTATGACAGTAACTTCATTTTTAGATCTTTCAGTAAATTGCCTTTAATTATGCAGCAAACACTGGCCAAACATTTGAGTAAATGCAATGATGGCAATTTTTAATTTGAACATGGATGTTAATGTGATGTTTTTTAAATTCTTTATATCAATAGTTCAATAAAACACATGGCCTCTTTTGTACATTGGTTTGTTGCTATTTTTGTAATCAAACCGCCCTGTAATTGTATATAATCAGCGTTCACCTGCAGTTTTTTTCCTGCCCCCTTGTGGCTGGAAATATAACAAACTATTTTTTTTATTTTTTTTTTTTGGATGTATTTTTACCGTTAGATTTGTTTTTAAAGGGTCAAACAATCAGCCATGAAAACCAGTTGACAAAGTATGTTTTTCAGATGAAACTAAATGGAAAATTACTTTTTAGGCCTGACATTTAGCCACGCTTTGTATTCACTGTGGACCACATGTGCAGGTTCACCATTTATAGATTTAGAGAACTAGTTGGCTGTGTTATTTGCCAGCACACTGTATTTGGATTTTTGTAAATGTGTGTCTATACATCCCCTGTAATCATTCCAATTAACCAGGCATATTTTCTATATTTTTGTGTGAGGTATGAGAAGGACAACACTGTATGGTAGCATTTTAATAAACATTTATAATGTGCTTTAATGCATTTAGGTCAACTAAAACATCATTTTCTAGCTGACTAAAGTGTATAACAAATTTAATATTTGTAGAATCAAGTAAGCGTAAACTACTACTTTGTGAGACGAACCAGCATTACCAGCAGATGGCGCACTTGAATATCCATGGTTTTCAGTACAGCGTCATTGCCCTAAAACACGAACCCGTAGTAGAATCACACTACACGGATCAGGTACATTATAAAAATGGAAACTTTGATTTCAACACTTGCACACTATATGATTATTATTATCATGAGACCACATTTTGCTACCCTATGTCCCAGTGGTGGAATTTTCCAAGCAAAAAGCTTTTACACTCCAAATGGTGCAAAGGTCACTAGTAAATTTCCAACCCCTGGGACCATTAAGCTGCGCCAAGGCAGTGGGATGCAGGCTGCAGTGGTCTTTGGGACCCAGGCCAGGGTCCTTAATTAATAAAGTTGTTGGGTGGATAGCTGAATTGAATGAATGCTAGTGAATTATTCAAATTTGTGTATTTAACCAAGTTTGACTAAGCTAATCTTTTAATAAGGTGTGGTACAATTATGGTCTGTATCATGCTATGTTAGTTGATGAGGCTATGATGGCAGTTAGGGTTATATTTGCACACGTTGACTTTTGGGCCTTATTTTAAGGATGGGAAGAATGTGTTGCTGAGTTATAATAAATGTATGATTTAGATCACGCTTTTTCATTAATTATTTTTTCCCTCACTACCTTTAGATGCACTTCTGATTGTCCAAGTTCTAGAGTAGATGAGTTCCATGGGGTATTGCCCGTGGCAGAGGTTGGGTCATCTTGCAGCACATTACAACAAATGAGTGTCGAGGGAGCTACTGTGCAGCTGTGTAGAGCAAGCATAAAAAAAACACTGCCGCACTGGAGCTTGACAAGTTCAATGATACAGACCAGACCAACAAACACATTAGGTGTAAGCATACAGATTATGAACACCTGGTTAAAAGAGCATTAAATATGTGAGATAAAAGGAATTGGGGGATTGATAACACAATGTGGCCTGTGATCATGCGGCACAGCTGCCCAACAGCTGGGCCTCTGTTTCACATATAGAGGTCTTTAGTGATGGCCGCAGCATCGCTTAGCACTGCGCACTCATGTGTTTGAAGATGATTGCAATGCGATGCTCAAATTTCAGGAGTATACTATCACGTTAATGTGCAGTAAAGCTCCACAGACAAAGCTTTTCTCTTTCTGAATGCCCCCTCCACTGTGTCACAGCTTGCAGCACCAACCTCCATGTGCCCCTCCTTCCTCCTGCCTTCATCTCCTCTCCCCACCAGCTCCGAGAGTTATAGCCGCCATAAAAGGCAGGTAATGCATTGTTAACTAATTCTGTCTGCTCAGAGCTGATATACCCTCCGCTCTAAATCTCGCCACTTCCAATAAAATGCAAATGCTAATGTTCGCCCTCCATGTGCTGATATCATTTTTAACAGGCCAGAGGTAACTGCTATGAGGGTGCTTTGGGGGACATGGTAGAACTGGGGTGGACCGAGATGGCATGTTGAGGCTTCATGGTACATTCTGGGTCTCCACATATTTTACTCACTATGTGCATGCGTGTAAATGGATACATATGACTGGAGCTATGCAGCTGTGGGACTCCATGTAAAAATCTCCGCATCTTTCTTTCACTGGGAAGCAAACACTTGGATACTATAGTCATTTATATTCAAATAAGAAGTCATTCTGTCTGTGTATGCAATGCATCATACCTCTATGTTAATAGTAATGTCACACTTCTTGTAACCTTGGGCTTCTAAATATTGATCCACTTCAAGATTTTCAATTATCCAGTGCCGTTTTTCTGCCATCTGCTAAGGACCAGTGATTTGTGTTCCTTCATATCTGGAGGCTTGTCCTGTAATTAGACCATAAATTAATTTGTAGAGAAGAAAGAGGGAGAGAAAGCAGGAAAGATTAAAGGCACAAGTAAGTCCCCCTGACTATAGGGACTAGAGAAATCCAGACACAAACCACAGTGAAGTGTTTTGTTCAGTGGAATAAGATAATTGGGTTACAAATAATAACACCATAACTTTTCCTATAGTGCATGTCCCACTTGTTTTCTTTAACATAATAAAACCATGCATCTGCTAATGATTGCTTTTAAGTCATTTCCATAATAACTTACAAATCATCCTGTGGAATAATTATACCCAATTTATTACAGTAGCAGGAAAAATGGTTTGAGCTGTGCCCAAATGTGTTAGAACCCAAAATGCAATGTGAAGGGTGAATCCATCAGAATGGCCATCTCCACACTGCTCTGACTTTATTTACAGCTCAAATAAAAAGTCTATTGCTTCTACATTGATTTTAAATTGGGCTAAATCCTCCAAGAATGGCTCATTATAAGATTTTCTGCTAGATTAGCTCATTGTCCCCTGCTGCTAAATTATGTACTGTGAAGCGGGCTGTTACTGTACAGTGTAAGTGCTTCAGGAGCCGTTGTGTTTGCCACATAAAGACAACTCTGTGTGGCACTTTAATGAACAGTAAAACCAGGAAAACAGCAGGTTGTGACTTTAAGACAATGAACAGGAGCGACTAGATTTGAGCGCATTGCACAGTAATAGCAAAATACCAAAATAGTGCTTCTTCAAATTGCACAAGTGGTAAACGTATCATTTATGTTTTAGTTTTTGCTTCAGGAATGGAAACAGCAGCTGATTATATGCATTGAGTGATTTGCATTTGCCTGCCACAATAACACATTTTGAAGTGTGATAAACTGCTCCAGGAAATTTTACAATTAACAATAAAATCTAGTCCACTTTACCCTTTAAATGTACCATATCAGAAATGAATTACGAGCTGCAATAATTATGGGTAATGTATTACAGAAAGAAGATACTGCAAATAAATCTGTAAATAAATAAGTCCAGATATAATATACTGTTCATCTTTTATCTACTGAGTCTTGTGAGATTTGCAAGTGCACTTTTCTTTGGTTTCATATGAGATAAGACTACATTGATACAACCCTCATGGTGTGTATTTTTTTCAGCTTGTGACTGATACAGAATATACATTGTTCACCCTCTGGGATTTATCGAATATATTTAACATCAATTGACAACTCTATGGTGGTTTAGTTGGGGGTTCAATAAGTATTTCTTACTAACCCAGACGTATACTGTGACAGGTGTGAAAGGCAAGGTCAACCAAAGACACATGTCCATTCTCATTTTGTCCCTCTCCATATGAAAACACTACTGTGCTGCAGCAGACAAAATGTGTCCCTGAATTTTATACTGGCGGCTTATTGGCGGTCTTTGGTGTTAAAAGCCATCTTAAGTTTCCCTGTGTAGCTGAATGTGTGGTGTGTGCTAATCCATTCACATTCAGACTGAACACGTACAGAGGCTAGCTTACAGACCACTGGAAGTCACTGCTGGCTCTGACCAATTCTTGCCTCGGTTCCCACTCATGGCTAGCTTTAACCTAATACAGAACCATAAAGTAATGTTACACTGTCTACCAATCTGCTTGAGTTTTAGAGTGAGCCAAGTCCACCTGCGACAGAGAGGGGAAATTTTTACATCTGTGGAACTGTAAAATACATTAACATTTTATTGTATAGTACCAAATGAACATAAAGCCTCTGTGCTTACTACTTCCATTGAGGATTAGACTTAAGATTTTTTCTACTGGTGTTCATTTCAGCAAGATCATATTAAATGATCTGCCGGGAGTGTTGGCTGGACCTTGAATTTGCTGTAGATCTGGCCTATATAGCCTTAAGAAAGTAGGTTTTTCAACACAGCTCAAGTGATTAGCATTTTAGTGTCTTATAAAACAGTGATAAATACTTTATAAAGCCACCTTGCCTAACAAATCTAATGCATAAAAGTATATAGATGTTACTATGTGTGAGGTAAAAAGGGATCTTGACAGGTTCTTATAGGTTTTATAATTCAAGATTACAACCAGCATCCATGTTGGGGACCTGCCATTTCCAAAGGCCCACTAGATATATGCCTCTAAAATACATCCAAGCAATCTCGACAAAGTCCATTACACTGATGAGCAGTAAACACATTTGTAATAAAACTAAGGGAAATAGGGGAAGAATGTCTGGTTATTGATTCATGGTGAAAAAAGTGTCATACTTCTAAGGGTGCTAGAGTGAAAAAGTATAGGGTTTAGGGTCTGTATCACATTTATCCAAACAGCTCGTGTCCAAACACTGAGTCCTTCATTTGAACTGGAGTCCAGAAATAAACCAAGCCCATGCTGTGTGGCTCAGCTCCAGTAAACGTGAGAGAATCTGGGAAGCAGAGCAGACCAAACAGATGTCTTTCCACAATCGCAGACCTCCTACTTTTTTACCTATTTTTTTCCAGCATTTTCTTTGCCAATTCTAAATTAAATATAAATAAAATATAGGTTATTCAAAATCAGTTTGGATACTTTCAACCATTTCTATTTACACTGTTAGGACTAGCCAGAAGAGAGTGTAGAATGTAACTTATGGCATCCCCATGAATGGGTCATTTCAATGGGGTACATGTTTGATGAAGGCCATTTAGTGCAAGGAAATACTGAATGAAAAAGCCAAAAGGTATATTGAAACTTTAACCAAGCATATTGATCTATCCATGCTTGGAACAAGTGCATTGTACAGTGGGGATGGGGATGGTGGATCACCAAGTGCGCTTTGCTACAGTTCTACTGCATGTAATTAAAATAAAATACATGTAAACTTTGAGTAACTCTTACTGCCACTGTGTTGTTTTCTTTCTGTGTTCCTACAAACCTATTACATAATCGCTATCCAGAGACTAAAGGGTTTGATTTGGCACAAAGTAGGAAGAGAGAAAAGAAGAAAGGGTAAATCATGTGTTTGTAGTTCTGACCTCTCCTCTATGGCATGTACACACCTGGTTCAGTTTAGAAAGCCTCTTGTGTGGAGAAGCTGATGGTAAACTTGCAAGTGGTCTCATTTGCACAGCCCGACCTGTAATGCGAAAAGAAACCTTCCTTAAGGTTATGTTTGTGATTGGTATATTGGTTGTTTGTGAGGACTGCAATTAAGAAAAGGCAGACACCTGGGAAATCATAATGATTTCATTATTTGACAACATCCACAATTATCTTTGATAGCATTATTATAGCAAGGCTGCATTACCTCAGAATGACAAGTTTAAAAGCCTTAGGATTAGCCCCCAGTATGTGAAAATGCACTTCAGATGTGCTGCCTTGATCATGGGAAGGGCAAAGCAGGGCCACTTCAGACCCGGACCTGCCCATCTGGTTTTGATTGGAAGATATGGTTCTGGCAGGAAGCCAGGGGCAGGCCAGGATACAGAGGGTAAAATGAGAGCAGAGGGGTGGTATGGAACAGGAAATGGTGTAACCCAAAGTTTATTCCAAGCCAGCAGTTTCCATCACCTGCTGCTTCTGGTACCCCCCTCTCCTACTCCTCTTTCTGCCAGAACCACAGGGTACAATAGATAGGCAACCGTCTGCTGCAACAGCAATGGACCACTGCCTCCTCGTCCGCACATACTGGAAAATACAAAGCATAATGCAGTTACTTTAAATTCTGTCGTCTGGTCAAAAGTGACTGGAACAAAGGTAAATGCATATCTTTATTAGTGTTGTGGTTTATAATAATACACACCGGGTCCAGGGAAGGGAGAATCCTTCATGCTCCGCACTGCCCCCTGGCCTTCTGAGCGGTCGCTGCAGCCGCTGAGTTGATGAACCTTTAGAAATCATTCCCGGCTGCAGCCAGTGCTCTTTACAGTGCCTTCAGCGCTCCCTAGTGATGGATTAATGCACCGTTGTTGTCATTTTATTGCCATTTTATTGCCCTGGTGCAATTTACCAGGCTTTATGTGCCTCTGCTGTCCAGTGGAGGAACGCGCAGGCGCACGGCTCGCCAGGCACTAAAAGGTCAAATTTGTCTCTTGATCAGCGCATGCGTAAAAGACTTGATGCATACTCGTTCACTTTGCATGCTAAACCACAAACAATTCATTTACACACAAATGGACAGGATCTGTATTCCATACACAGTGAGCTGATCGTGAAGGTGGCAATCGCGATGCATCGGCCAGCCCCTGTTGTGTCTCACTTTCACCACTTGGGGGCATCATCACTCATATCATCACGCATCATCAGCAGCACTTACCCACAGGTTGTGGATGAACATTACGACTTAACTTTTCTGTTTATTCTTTCATCTTTTAAATTATTCAAGTGAAAATCTATTTACCTCTTCCCTAAAGCCAGAAACTTTCTTTGCTTTTACCAGCGAGTAATGTGTTTGAGTTAAATGTGTTTTCTCTGACGACAGGAGGCTACAAGACATTTCTATCACGGGAAGTGACACTTGAAATATGGGGAGATAATCAAGGTTATTTATCTTTTCAATGGCCCGTTTTTAACACTTACAAGCATCGAGAGCGCATATTTCACAAGAGTTTTTGGACGTTTATTGCGAATACTTAGAGGCGCAGACTGCAGGTTTGAGGCCGTTGTTCTAACATGTGGAGGTGTTTTGTAACATCTACTGCCAAACATTCTCCCAGTTTTGCTTTGGGGAAAAACGTAGTCCTGAGCCAACGCCTCAAGTCAAAAATGTGTTTTACTTTTATTTGTTTAATATTATGACACGATTTTTAAAATTATAGTTGTATTAATTGGTAATTACTAATGAGAATGTTTTGTCCACAGGCTGCATGTCGCCAGTGCATTGAGAAGACAAGACAGTACCAAGACACAGCCACCAGAGGGTGTCCACATGCTATGAAAAGATGTTCAACTACTGGTAGGCCTAACTGACACATGATTCCTCTAAAAGCTCACATACAGACCAGTGATTCTCAAAATGTTGTTAAATTTTACGAGTGCAAGTAAGCGTTCATCAACACTTGAACACCTACAACTAATGATGTAACTACAAAGTCTTTCTGCCATAAGAATGTCTTATCCATCACTTCTAATGGAAGGGGATAAGTTTCAGCTTTCATAAGAGAGAGGGAACAGACAAAAGCAGGACGATTTATGACAAACAGAGAAGTGGGGCTCCTTGATCTAAACAGGGCTGTGGCTAAGCCTGTGCTGCTCGCCTGAAGTCCTGGCCGTGCACAGTCACATGCACACTGCTCTGGACCAGAATGCATCAGTCCCATCTCAGAACCCAGTGCGTTTGATGTTAGCCCCACTTTCATACTTTTTTAGGTGTTTTTCCAGTGAGTGCCTTGCTTAGTCCAGTGAAAAATTGAGTACAGACCTGTTACATGTTAGCTTAGAAGATAGCCAAGGTGTAAATTATGTAGGAGTCTGTGGCCAGTTTTATTTATGAGAGGCCTGTCAGGTGTTTAGCTGTTGGAGTGAGATGTGCGGCTTAGAGCATTTACATCGCTGTAAATCAGGCAATGCAGGCTGTGTTTGTTTGGACTACTTGTGTTTATGTGGCTGCACCACTGTTTTAGGCCTTATTTTTGCCAGGAGACTATTTCCTTAGTTTGATGTTGTTAATCTAAACGCATAGGTCCTGCCACTTTGTGTTTGTGTTACTCTGCTGTGCCTGGAAGCCATCACAGGCATTGGGTTGTATGGTCTGTTAAGTCTGCTTCTGTATGTTTTAATAGATCCCCTTACTCACTGTAGCCATTACCATTGTGCATAATGAACACTCATAGACACACCTTGTAGAGGTTTCTTTCTCTTTTTTGACAATATGTCCCAGACATGTAGACGTGGCTCACTGTGATTGTCGCCACTCATGGACATCAGGTATCACTCAGCAGGTAGTTAGAGCTGTCACTAAATGATGGATACTTGCTTTCGGACAGGGAACAGCCAACAGCTTGTATAAGGCTTGTATTTTTGTTACCATTATTCCTCCACAAGGTGCCGCCTATAGTGCTGCCTCTATCTCTTCATGTTGGGCCTATTGTGCATCATTTGCCTCAGTCCTGTCTCACTGCAACAAAAGCTTAGGACTCAGCCAGAGGGTTTTGTTGCTCCTGAAAGGGGGAATAGTTGGTCCTTAAAGCGTCTGGAAATGGGAGTTGGATGAAGTGGGTAGACAGGTTGAAAGGGGTTAAGAATATGAGACAGACTGAGGATGAAATGAAGGACCATTGTCTGATGTGCTCCGAGGCAGGTACATCTGCATTCTCTCCAAACACAGCATCGGCTTGTCTTAGGTGTCTCTATCCCAGCAGCACTCACTGGCAGATTTATGGCTGCTCTTTGTATATGTGTGCCTTTGCCTGTGCGTCTGGGGGAGTGGGCTGGATAAATTGAGGGCGAGAGACACAAGGCACAGGAGAAAGAGGGTATGTAAGTGGAAGTGAAGGGCGGCAAGCAAATAGCAACCATGTTACATTCCATCGATATCACATCTACCCCCCCCTCACAGCGGCCATATTTTATCCCTTTTGCATTTTCCTTTTATCCCTTTCCTCTCCCTGTCTCATCACCATGCTCTTCACTTGGCGCTCTTGGCCCTCGCTCTGCCCTGCTGGGTCCCAGGCTCTAAAGCCCTCTCAGAGGGAAGGGTGTAAATCTGTCTAACCAGTCCCCACCTCTGGAGATTTCCTGGAGTTCAGTAGACTCAACAAAGCCAACATGGAGGACCAAATGGTTCACACAAATGCACTGATGTCCTTATGCATCTTCAGGATTCCACAATTACAAACCCACTTCCTGAAAAAGGCTTTGATGTGCAAGATGTAAACAGTTAGTAAGTTGGCCCTCTTTTAAAGGAATATGGATAGATAATTTGGTCCTTTCATTGGTATGCATTAATTAAGAAATAGTAGGAAGTCATGGAAAAGAAATGGAGTGTGAACCTGTTGATGGTGAGTGAAGTAGTCACTTCAGTATGTTCTTAAAGAGTAAAGTGTAGATGGCAAAGAAACTTGGAATCACAAACACAATGTCAAAATTATACTTAATATTTCAATGTGAATGCACTGCAAGCAAAGGTAAAGAGATGTCTATTATTAGTATGGAATATTGTATGGTAATGTATGGAGTAGGGTTGTAGGCCTTTAGTCAAAAATTTGAAGTAGTTGCTCATCATTTTATTTAGATTTAGAAGTTAGTGAGTGAATGCGTGAGTGAGCTAAAAATTTTATTTTTTTTGGTATTTATATGTAAAAATGCATAAACCCGTGATTCACAAGTTTAATTTTTCTTTATATAAATATATGGTTTTCTAGTGCTTTTTTCCCTGTATAAATAGTTGTTTTTGCATGAACTCCTGCATAGTCTTTTAAGTCCCGACTGAGTCAGATACATCAATCAACGAATTGATCGGTGGGGTATGTCATTCAACCTAGAATTTCTTTAGTCGACTGCAGCCGTCATGGTATGTTTTAGTACCTTGTAATACTTTTAAAATGATCCACCCATCCTACTTTTTCAGTTTTGATTTTGATTCTACATCTGTAAGTATTTGCCGATACTCAGTCTCAACCGATACCAGTGGATGAGTGAGAGTGATAGCAGTATTTATTTCCTTTAAACAAAAATTAAATAAGACATAACTGTTCCAAATGTATACCAATATCTGATATAAATATTGGATAGGTGCATCCCTAATCTTTGTCTTACCTATGTCAGAATTGAAGTCTGACAGAAGGGCAAACAATTAGTTAGAGTCATTCTTGGCCTTGTTTGGAAAACTGAGACTAGACTAGGTGTGTGTCTAGCCAAATTCCTGGGACGGCACATGTTTGTGTTTGTGTGTGTCCAATGCAGGACAGCAGCCCCCGAACCTTTTGTCCAGACGAGTTGCTTGTCCTATCCTCGCTGCCCCCTTCCTTCTTTTTCTCTGCACCTCGCTGTCTGGTTTATTGCACTTGATTCTAAGCGCGTCCATTCTTGAGATGACTGAGATAGCAGCTGAAGCTAAATTGCCCGTCATAAAGCATCTGCAATAGCAATGAAGCTCTAAGGGTGGGACCGCTACAAGGGGCTACAGAGCTGTTAGTGTGCGCTGTGAAAATACAAGGTACTCTTTTTAATCTTTAAATGTGGAATATGAACTCTGTTTCAACATCCACAAATCACACAGCCCTTCCTTAAACATTAAACGATTCTGTTGCATGATCGATTCCCTGGGTGTCTCCTAAATCAGTTTTATGCATATAATTTTCAGGAACATTTGGCTATTTGAGTGTGTGGGTTTTGGACAAAAGTGACTGAAAATCAAAAGTAAAGTGATCTATCAGTATTTTGGGACGTTGAAATACTTATGCTTGGTACTACTAATTACTCAGACAAGGCTACTTGGTTAAAATGGGATGCAGTGATTTATGAGGCAGCCATATATTTAGTGGTGCTATGTTCCTGTCAGGTGGCTGACAGACAGATGACTGCTGGACTATAATTGGCCTTCCTGTTTGCATCTTTTCTCATGTAACAACACAGTACTACTCAAAAGTGACTGTAGAGGGTGCTCAAGGGAAGAACTGTGTTAGAATAATAGCAGGACAAGAGAAGAAGAAACAAAGACAAGTTTGTTGGAGAGAGGTCTAATTAGTGAGATTTAGAGACAGGTTGAATTTGTTTGCATTCTATACGATAGACTTTTGAAATGTGTGTTGATGTGTGGCATTTGTTTCTTCTGTGTCTTATGTTCAGCTTCCTAATGCCAATGTTAATGCTTGGATATAAAGAATTTTGGCACAAAACTGTAATGTATTTATTTGGATAATTAATTGTCATTGTAGCCTGCTGCATTCTAGAAAAAACTCAGATAATATGGAACTGACTACAGAAGAATTTCTGAGAACCACAGCCACAAGACAGGGCCAGCAGCCGGCTTGGCAAGAACCCTGTGTGATCATGATCTGAGGGAGCAGTGACGCCCCTGACTCTGCCTCCTTCTGCCTCCCAGCTTGCCTTGCCCTGTGACAGATGATCCCAATGACAGCAAGACGTAACAACCTGCAATTGAACATTCCCCTGCGATCTGTCAATGTCCATAGTGGCGTTTCACTCTCAGGAAAACACACAGGGACACACGCACCCTCACACACCCTCACATTAAGTCATTTCTCAAGCATTGTTGGCACGAAGCTAGGTCCGCCCCCTCATACCTGTGGCATGCCTCCCATACCTTCTGCAGGTGTCTCTGAAGTTTGTGGGCTGGGGCTCAGGCCAAGCACTGTCAGTCCAACATCACATGTAATTGTAGGTTTGAACTTTAACAGGAACTAGATACATTATACACTACATCAGCTGGGTCTCGTCTTTACATGCCAGAAATATGGAGTTGTTGCAGTGCTTTGCTGTATCCACAAGGTGGCACCTCAGTCACAAAGAGCTCATGGCTCCAAGCCTGAAAGGCTTTATTTTCCGCTTTGGTGGCAGTGCTTTGGTGTATCACCCCAGAATGAAATAGGAAAAATGAAAATAGGACATAAATGTGTTTGCGGCACACAGGGCTTAATGAAGTCAGCCTTACCAGTACATTAGGAACAAAGGCAGCAGAGAGAAGGCACTGAGGGGCAACTCACAAACAGCTCTCAAATATAAAGGAAGATAAACTATGTGAGCCTCCTCAATAAAAAGCACTTCACTGGTTGTCAAATTTAAAATGTATTTTCAGTTTTTTTTTATAGTCAAGTTGTTTTTATAGTTAAGCCCCTCACATTGGCCAACAATGCAGTGTCATGGCATGTAAATCATATTTTGTTATTTATTATTATTTTAATTATGATCTTATCATTGGCTGCTTGAGTCACTCACTGGCTTACTTTTTAACCATGTGGTGGAATGAAGATATATACACTTCATACATGACTTTCTGCTGTCTAACTCTGTGTCATACAACTTGAAGCTATAGTTGGTAGCTTATTTATACACTATAAGCCTAGAGTCAAATTTAATCTCTAGCTGTTTTAGGACACATAAAACACTGCAGCTGTCTGCACTTACCTGTTGCAAAAATAATGATTGCTTCAATCCATAGCCACACACAATAGTGAAAAATTAATTGTACAAATCAATCAGTTGATCAATTTCTTAGCCATCAAGCTTTGCCCAAGATCATGTGCACTCTTCTCTTTGCTTTCCCTTCAGAATGAGCCTGGAGAGTGCTATGTGATTGATCACCTCTCTGTGGGCTGCATACATATACAAATAATATACAGGCATCCTGACAGGCATGCGCGCTCCACAGACCGCACACAACAGAGTGGCACGTATGTGCCAGCACACACAACATTTAAGTTATCTATGCATGCATGCAAGTGGATGCACACAGCAGGGGACAGATCATGTGAGGAGGCTGGATGAGCACACTGGGAGCTCTTTAGTGTATGCTAAACATGCTGGTGACAAATGCACCTAAACATGGCATATGAAACTAGCAGTGACAAAACCTACTCTGTTAGACGGTAGAGGAATTCTAGATCCCAAGTTGCCACCTGCCTATAAATGTGTTATTAGATATCTTAAGTGTGCACATGTGTACAAGTTGCACTTATGAAAACACACGCATGCCTATGCATACATAAGCACATACGCATAGACTGAGAGCCAAGTGCAATGGCTTGTTGTTAGCGTGTTGTTCCTGTGCTGTGGCTTGTGGGGCTGTCTGCAGGGCTGATCGATGGTCTTTTACTGCTTCCCCAGGATTATCGGTCGAGTTCACCGGGAGGGGAAGGCAATTCATCAGAGCCGAGCGGAGAGAGCGGGAGTGAGAGAGAGGAGAGGGGACAGAGAGAAGGCAAGATGCGGATAGAGGGAGAGAGTGTGGGCTGGGAGGCTGCAAGGAGGGGTGTCTATGAAAATGGAAGGAATGATAGGAAAAGGCAGAGGTAACGGTGGGAGGGAAAACAGCACGAGAACGAGGAGAGTGAGATGGAGACAGAGGGAGGACGAGACAAACAGATGTGCTGCTGATACCGCATCACCTGGAAATGTATGGAAAAGATAGAGGAGCAGACATAGATGAATATCAAGAGATAAAACGATGGAGTGTTAGGGCAACCTCAGACTGAACTCTTTCTATACTGTATATTCAACATCAAACACTGCTGTGACAGTAGAATGCATTGGAGTGCAACAAGATCAAGTTGCTCATTTGTCATTTTATTCAAAGGAACATAAAAAAAAAAAAAAGTTTAGGACTGTATTATTATTATTATTATTATTATTATTATTATTATTTATTTATTTATTATTATTATTATTATTATTATTATTATTATTATTATTATTATTATTATTATCATTGCATATACCATAAAAATCACAAAGGATGATATTGTTGTAACACATTTTAGCAGTACCATAACACATGTTCCAGCTCATTCGGCTTACAGAATGGGGTGGGTGTGATTCACGGCTTACCCGCTAACCTTCAACAAGCGACACATATTGACAGACAAAGAAACATGTTAGAATTTACAAAGTGGCATTCCCTGCTATCCAGTCTATGTAACTAAAAACCTGTCCAATTTCCAACTATTACCGGGCAGATGGACGCTGACACAAATCACATTACCAGCCTTTTATTAGAACATCAAAAAAACGTTAGGCTACACACTCAGTGGACCTTTTAACTGTCCACAAGATACGGTACAGCAGTGTTTTTTATTGGTGTAGAAAGTTATTGGGCTTGTGAAATGTGTTTGTTATTGATATCTTTATTCCTCGATTATGAATCCGCTGAATGTCATTTCTGAACATGTTTGTCTTGGCCACATGTTATTTAAGCTTGCAAATGAGACTGACTGACTATTTTTCTCCTCACCATGTCTCTATCACACTGGTTGCAGATAGACTACCATTTCTCTCTTTTTCTCCTTCTCTCCCTCTCCGTATTGATGGATGGACAGATCATGTATATCCAATCTAGCAGAGCTCCTGATGCGGTTAGGGGCTGTCACACGTCTCTGGGCGGGGGAACTGAGTGGAGCGAGGAAACGGGGTGACGAAGAGGACACGACATCTGGAGAACACGCAGAGGAAGAAGAATGCAGCAGTGAGAGGTACAGCATGAAGTGTCTGCATAGCGCCTACAGCATGTGTGTATATACGAGTGTGTGCAGAGCAAACATGACCACTCTCCCCTGCCCTCTGGGCTACTATGTTAGTCTGTGCTTGACAGTCCTAACTGACTCACTCCTGTACTTCATAGTGACCAGTGATAACAGCGGATTACACTGTTGACCTATACAGTAAACAGGATTGTGTAGATTTATTATGTATGAAATAGAATAGGCAGAATATTACAACTCTGACTATGGCTACTGTATAGGAGATATGTTACAAAAAGAGATTGATTGTTTGGTTGGATGTTGGCGTTCGCTCAAATCCATGAGTGCCAGACTGCAGTTATGAGTAATAACCACTAGGGGGTAGACTAATGTTATCCTCACATTTTTCAAAGAATCCATGTGCTTGTAAAGGCTTCTTTCTGACTATAGAGAGTCATTTCTGGCTTGTATTGGCAGCAGAGCTGATGAGAATGTATAGTTTGCAGGTTATAATGATGCGAGTGCTTTCTGCTGCAATAAAGAGCATATTCTGTGAGGATCCACTCACCACCATTGCCTTAGTTCAGCGAACAAATGCCCCAGCTATTATCCAAAACTCAAAGCTAACATCTAACATATACATTTCCAAATGATTTTGCTCTGCAGATTTTTGTAGGAAAAAAGGGAAATACGAATTATTGAACACTTTTTAAGATTAAGACTCAACATACAACACACTCAAGGTGAGCACGTTTGTGAGCACCAATGCTAGGACTGTCTGACCTCAGAAACTCAAAGTTCAAAGGTCAACTCACTTGACCTCCCACTCAACCATATCAATGTTTTGAGCTAAATACTAAACACACAGATTAAGTGTCCTCACACATGAGCCTTTACTTTCTCATAACATGGTTACACCTACAGAGAAGAAGAAACTTTCTCCTGTGGCTCCACACATGCACAGAATCAATAAGCAGAGAAAGGAAGTCATTAATAATTGATCCTGTGACATCCTCTCACCCCCATCCACCCTCCTGTCTCCCCAGTATACACCCAAATAAACGACACAACGGCAAATTTTTCAAACAAGGAAAACACTGTTCACACACCTTCACCTCCATTTTAAAGACGCCGCTCTAAACAGCAGCCATTTTCTAACATGTGCATTTGCCACCCCGCCCCCACCACTGGTGTAGACCTCTTGATAGTAATCAAATTTTGTCTCATCTTTTCATTTTCTCATCTCTCCTCCCATCTGTATGGTGTAACTCCTCTCTCTCATTCTCGGCCTCGTCATCCCTCACTGTCACTCGGCAGCTCGGAGCCATTGACCTCCGCCCCCTGAAAAGTTCACCAGCAGGTCAGGAGCCTGGCTGGGGGACAGAACAGGGGAAGGATAGGAGGTTGGTAGGAGGTCTGTTATTGGGGGATGCCAGCTTCCTCCTTTGGCCGTGGAGACAGGCTTCAATGCTGCTGCCATAGCAACTGGCTCGGTCTGCAGAGAGCAGAATGCATAGATCCAATGGTCGAAATCTGGCTGGACCCCCAGTGGGCACAGAACATGCCTGTACATAACATGGTCACAAATGACAAGCTGGCATGCACTCACATGCACAATTTCAAACATGCTTGTAAAATCTAATCAGTTTTCTTATTTGGCCTGACAGGCGCTTTCTGGAGAAGATTTTTTTCAAGATTGATGGCCATTCCATGTTGGCTGCAATTAATTGCTGCATAATTAGACTTACAAGTTATTTATTGAAGCAATTTGGAGAATACAAGAGCCTGGGGATATATAAAAACCATTTGATCAGGAGTCACATTAAGTTTAAAGATGTCCTCTTACAAGCTTTATTTGGATAGAAATGAGCGAGACACTCGCGCACTGAAATGTTCCCCCTGTTGATAAAATGATAAACGATAATAAATTTAAAATGAAGTGAGAGCTGTTTTGAAAGACTGGTGAGGTCATACAAAGGTGAGCAGAGCCTGCTGCTGATGATAACAAATAATCATAGGCAATGGAAGATAGGGTTTAGTAGTTCATACTTGTGCAGCATGCAGGTGCGTGAGTCAAGGCCTGAGGCATTCGGCTCAGTCCAGGTGGCTTCCTGATCAAAACAGAGGCGTTAGAAACTCTGTTCCCACTTGTTATTAATTATATCTCATCAGACACTGGGCATATATTTAATCATCTTTTTTATATCCATCTGTTTGACAACTTTGCCCTTAATTCTTTTGCTCTGATTTGTTCTGCTCATTTGCCTAAATACACAAATACTTTTCTTTAAACTTTTTGCTTGAGCACACTTTTCTTCGTCTCCTTTCACTCTGTCACGTTTTGCTCAAACAAATATGATAAATGAGCCCATTGGTGTCTCTCTTAAGAATGAGCTGTGATCACGGGGACTTTGATGTTTGACAGTTTTAATGATGAATCTTGATGAATTGATGTACAATTTTCACGTCTTCTTGTGACACTCCGTCTTGTTTTGGAGCACAGACTTGTTCGGCACCGTTTGATTATAAGACTGTGGTTTGTGCGTGTGTGTGCACATGTGCGTGGGCGTGCATATGTGTGTGCGCGTATGTGTGAGTGCATGTTCCTGTGCATTCTTGTGCCCTGCATGTTTTGTGACACTGTCGTTAGACCACTTGAGCTGGGGACCTTATCTGAAGTGCCTCAAGTGTGTCTTATCAGATACTTGTTTGACTGGCAAACCTTATGGTCATGGCAGGACAGCTTAAATAGCCTCTGTAGTGAATGCACAAGTAGTTTCAATTAGGTATGCTTCTCTTTTATAAATTGAATAGACTTTAAAATGTAAGCTACAATGTTATTAATTAATTATTGCCTCAAGCACAAAACAAAACTCCCTTTTCCCTCTTTTCTAAATATTCTAATTATTTTCAATAGATTTTCAATTCATTGTCAATGTTACAAAAATTAATCCAGTATTTCATGTGCAAAATATATCAAATATGAGATGTGTAAATGGTATATAAAATGAAACAAACACAATCAAATAATGCCATGAATGTTTTATTTGGGATGAATCACATTATTAAGTCCCCTTGTGTTGTTTGTTTTGACCAGTTATTTCTATAGAGCAGAAAATGCATGCATTCCCTACCGAGCATCTCATATGTTTAGTCAGCTACACATAAAACACAGCAAGACACATAAATTCATAATAGGCAAATCCCATCCTAATATGCATTTTGGAAATAATAATTTAATTTATAGACGCTATGCATACTATATAGGTCAGTATTTTTAATTTTTTTATTGATGCTCTTAAGCCATTGATATTAGAGTAAATGGGGGACCTTTCTCCTCATTTGCTTGGTCCCAAATTTGACCAATAGGTGGAGCTATGTACACAAAACAGACTTTAGGGGTTGCTATGGTCAAATGGCCTGAGGCAGCAGGAAGAGTTAATCAAATGTGTCTGTGTCAATTACAGTGGGTCAACTTCTTAAAAGCAATAGGCCCAAATTATATATCAAAAGTATATAGTATTTGAATTATGTAAATGTTTTCATGAGTGTGCATTCATATGAGATATTAACCCTCAAATTGAACTGATAAGGCTTTTGTGGAGAGGAATGGGGTTTTCCATGGTAGATCATGGTGAGATGAATACAGAAAGAGGCTTCCACTCTTACAAAGCGTATACCCACTATCTTATCACCTCAGTTATCAGGCTGATAAAGTAAACGACTTTGCTATAGGTGTGCAGCTCCTCAGATTCATTATAAGGGCTGCACAGGCTGGCCGCTATCGACAAGGCCGAGCTCCATGACGAATGCACGGCTGAAATGTGTGCAGTCTATGCCTAGTGACACACTCCAATAGGAAACAGACACAAGATTAATATGTTATTGGAAGGGTTAAAGGGGGAATTGGTAGCACAGGTGATTCTTAAATTTGAAAATGGAAATACAAAGTTGCAGTTTGGGTTAAAGAATGTTAAGGAAGATATTAGTTATTAGTCATTTACATGTTTTTTAATCAAGGAACTTGGAGTGAAATTTGCCTTAATGCTCAGCACTTATTAGCACACCATTTCCAGAGAGAAAGAGACTCACTTGTAGTTTGAAGGTAAAAAAAGATATATATATATATATGATGACACTATATATATATATATATATATATATATATATATATATATATATATATATATATATATATATATATATATATATATATATATATATATATATATATATATATATATATATATATATATATATTTATATATATATATTTATATATTTATATATTATATATTTATTTATTTTTTTTTTTTTTTTTTTTTTTTTTTTTTGTTTTTTACTGACTGATGGCAGCCCCCCTGATGGCAGAGTGTGTTTGCTATTGCACAGGGATATGTGTGTGTGTGTGTGTGTGTGTGTGTGTGTGTGTGTGTGTGTGTGTGTGTGTGTGTGTGTGTGTGTGTGTGTGTGTGTATATATATATATACATATATATACATATATATATATAGTATAATACATATATATATATATATACATACATACATATATATATATATATATATATATATATATATTATATATATATATATATATATATATATATATATATATATATATATATATATATATATATATATATATATATATATATATATATATCTTCTAATGTATGACATGATATTTCTGCCCTTTTGTGGTGAACATTGTGTGTGATAATTGAACCTCAGCCATGGCATTTCTCAGGCATGTTTTAACACACTTCAGATGGATTGCCATAATATTGTCTGGATATTGACATTGGTACAGTTTTTGGTCCATATTCCCTACATCTAGTCCCAAAAGGAGTATCAATCTCACAGTTTAGTGGCAGGTTTGTCAATGTGAGGCCAATGGACTTGATGCCAATGTACATTTTATGAACAATTTATATTTAACTGTATTTTACTATATCTGAAGTATTGTTAGGAAACATGGCTGTTTCTTATATTTTAACAGTGATGTCATGCTATCTCCTTACTGCTCTACTTTGCCAACTAAACAATAAAAATAATAAAATAAAAAGATAAGCTCTCCCTATCTACGCTTTGGTGATAAAAATGGTCTATAATCTGCACTGAGCCAACCCGATAGCAATGCAGAATAGGCAGTAATGAGGGCTTATGGAGGCCATATCCATCCATTGTATAATTAATCAAGTAGTTGATGAATGTTCTCGCTGACTTCCACAATATTGAATGGTTTAAAACTTATTCAGGTTATCATTATTATCAAAGCATAATTCATGGCCGTACTGAGAAGGTTCAACTTAGTTGGTTTTGTTTTACAAGCCAATTTACAAGATTCCGTTTGATTTGAAATAGTCTACACAACATTAACTCATCATCAAAACATCTACATTTGTAATTGTATATTATGAAGGACAAAGCTATACAACACGTTTTTATCTTACATAAACTAATGCAAGGTAGAATTAAAAATAATAAAAGTTTTACAATAATCATAGATTTAGATACATGTTGGTTTTTATTTAAAGGTTAAAATATATCATTGAACATCTTTCTACTAACAGCTTGCATCTGTTGAATTGAACCGACTTGTAATGCAAATGATATTTTTGCATTTATTGTCATTCATCCATAATATTATCTTAAGGCATTAGTGTGGTAGTAGTATTTCCCAAAAAGACAAACAGGACTCTTGTAAAACTTTGCAATCTCACTGACTGTCTGCACAGCACAGCATCCCCGACAGCCCAGTGCCCCTTTGAGAGGAAGTCCCATCAGCCTCTTGCATTAGTGCTGCTCCCTGCTCTGTGGCTCCATTCACACAGGCACCAGACATGGACCAACTTCTCCTGGGCTGTCTGCTGCTGCAGCCACACGGTCGCACTGGAGATGCTGATGCTTCCTAATAAGTGAGTGAAGCAGAGACATTAGTGAACTGGCAGACACATAAATGGCACCACGATGGGATCAATTAGACAGAGGGGCTGGTCATTAGGCCCTGTATGGCCAGTGTGATGCTTGTACTCAGGGCAGTCAGCAACTTAATCTGAATGCTTTACTCTAAGTGGGTTGGAATGTAACCTCCCCAGAATTACACCTTCTTCCACAGCTTATTACTGTATGTGTGAATCCCTTGAGTTGTGAGTAAGGCTTTTGAGTAATCACACAGTGTATGTGTATGCATCGCCATTGATTTTGTTTCAGCTCCCAGCTCCCCCAATTACCTCGTTCTCCAGGCTGCCAGTCCCCGTGCTGTCAGAGGGAGGCTGGAGACTGGGGCCTCGGCGAGCTGTTTGTTTACACTGCTAATTACTCCTGTTGTTTCCTTTCATTAGCCCAGGCTGAGCTATTGGGCTGCCTTACACAACTAAGTGCTTTTAGCCTTCTGGCCCCCTAGCTTATTGTAAATATTGGCCATGTATACAGTGCCTCCTAACATATGTCTCCAGACTGGTACGGATGTGCTGTGCTTGTGCAGTAGACAGAGCTTTGTAGAGTTACAATGTGATACATATAATGCACTAACTTGCCTTCATTGGTACAAAACCTGGCTGCACTCTGAAAGACCTTTGCAAACGCCCAATTGTAACTCTTTAAACTTCTAATAGTTATAAAAGCTGCAATATAGCATCTTTGTAGCTGCACGTGTACCTGGCAAAATAGAGGGTGTGGGTGCTTGTTTGGCCCCTATGAATAATGACCCAATAGGCTGTATGCCAGAGTGAGTTCCCCCACCCAGCCACCCTCCCACCTATCGCTGTCTGCCCACTGCATACGCACATAATACAGTATACTAGCCTCATGCAGAAGCCCACAGCATCTTAGCACACACAGCAGTGGTTCCTTAATGACCACCATTCCTCTCTGTGCCATGTTATTAATTAGCTCAATGATCCTTGCCACTGGGACCTGCACTGCAGATTAGAACCTGCAACAGCACCCACACACCCCTGGCTGAGGCTGCAGCTTGGCCGTGAAAGAGGGCACAGGGATAGGCGAGGCCAGTCCAGAGGGGGTGTATGTGAGTATGGAGTAGATGCTGCAATAGATATAAACTGCTGCTTCTGGTGTATTTTATATGCAGAATCATTGTCATATCAGTATCCCTATGTGGTACATTTTGGGTATAGTTTTGACTCAGATTTAGTTTTGCCATATTGGTTTTGCTGCTTGCTTTTTGTTGTTGTCATTTTTGTCCATATATGCAGATATAGTAATTTGATATACAATTCTATATCAGAGGTTGTTCTTGACATAGCCCTCTCCAGTTACGGATGATTTTAGGCTCATATAGGTATTGTAATGCCTTAAGAACTACTGTTTAAACATAAGAGACTGCACATGGGATTAGGGAGTAGGTGGGTGCCACCTGGATCTATTCTCTGTGCACCACTTCCACAATCGCTTGTGCAAAACTATGCTGTACCACCACTCTCACATCCCAAGATTCATGAAACTGTGCCAGTTTCCTATGCCAGTGACCCTGGATTTTTTAAGATGTTCAATCCATTTAGACCTTCTAGTTAGTCTTTTTGTAATTGCAGAGGTGTTTACCTCCTTGTGTTTCCAAAAACTCAACTGTTCATCACAGGCTTAGTGTGGCGGACCAATCTGCATTCATATTTTTCTGCAGTAATTTTTTCTGGAAAAAATAGGCAAACAGCCTCTCCAGATGCCTCACAATTTCACTGAGCAAATGAACATAAATGTCACTGTCAACCTGAAATGAAGAATAAATGTGTCATGGCAGCAAACTGTGCGGAGTCGGAGGACAGCAGGACATGCTTTGCATATGAAGAGGTGAAGCCCAAGGAGAGAGAGCCAGGGACACAGTGCACCTGTAACAAATGACTGTAACGCACGCGCACTTCAAAACAAGTAGCAAGAACAAAGTGTCAGTCTGATTGTTTTGACATTGCAGGACTTGAATTGACTTAGAAGTGTACCTTTGGTTAATGGACCATAGTTTTCTGAGTCTTTGTATATTTAAATGGGCAGTGAAACTCTGGTGGCACTTCACGTGGTGCTGCCCTAACCTTGCTTGTAGCCAAAGACTTCAAGAAAAAAGCACATTACGGGATACTAAACAGTGAGCTAAGGATCTGTACCAGAGTGCGCAGTCGCTCCAAGGTGACAGTGTGGTGTGTTGTGATTATTGACTGTGTGACCTCGCGATGACCCCGGCTGTGAACGAGTAAAGGGCAGAGAGTTAGTGTGTGCCGCACCGCCTGTCATGCCCGTCAATACGCTGATGAATAGAGCTGGCGGTTATTAAAGCAGAATTAGAGCGGGGAGAGGGGGAGTGGGATAAATGATGGCGCAAATGGTTGTGCAGTGGAGACTGTGGAGCCGGATGGCACAGCATCAGTGTCATCAGTCTTTATTACCCTCCAGGGAACAGGGGGTGAGAGAGACAGAGAGCGGTCAGCACTGTGTGCACCCCACCCATGCACCCTCCACCAGCACCTAGGTCCTACCTCCCTGTCCCCCTACCAGCCAGACAACCACCTAATTCTGACACATTACATGTGGCTAAATGTGAGCTCAGAGAATCATGGCTGTGCAGCTGTTGATGTGAACACTCATACTCTTGTGCATATGAGTACCAATAGATGGAGACACATGCATGTAAGCAGAAATGATGCTGCCTCTATTTCATTTACCCATCACTACATCTCTCCAGGCTCATACTTTGCCCATTCTCTTGCTGTCTTCTGTTTTCCATCCTCCATTTTCTCTCTCACCAAGGGAGTGGAGGACCCCCACCACAATCAATCATGGCGAAGTCACAGAGCACAGCGGCACACTCAGGGCACTCAGATAAGCTGGTTAAGAAAGGCAAGGCAGAAAGAAGGAGTGAGAGGAGACACTGGGGGAGGGGCATGCAGGGTTCACTGCACTGTCAAAGAGTGGGCACACTCTTTGCCAGGGTGGGTCAGAGCTGGGTGGGTGAGACGATGCCATTGGTGAAGCCCCAGAGAGGTCCAGCCCCTCGGAGAGATGTGCCTGCATACAGATGTGAGCATGTACCATTGATATTCTCCCCCAGTGCTGCTGCTCCTGCTCCGCTCCGCTTCTTTTTCCCTAATTAGAGGTTTATTTATTGATACCCCAGTTAATGTCTCTCCTAATTTTGCGATAGTTCTGTCTCCATTACCCAGGAGATTCATTTGCCGCAGTGTTCCAGAGCAGTGCCTTTAGCAATTTGTGAACACCCCTTAGTTCACCTTCTCCCTAAATCTGGCCCCTACACAAGCCAGCGCAAGGTCCACCTCACACAAATCAGGTCTTAAGCAAACATACACTTAACAGACTTTTACATTAACTTCAAAGGTGAACATAAAAATCCTAGAACTGTTATATATGACCAGTATGTTAGTGCTCTAAATGAAAGCACTTGGTGACAAATGAGGTCCAGTGTCAGCGCTACATGACAGTGATCTTTATTAATCTTCATAGATTTTAGCTCTCACAATATTGTATTGAATAAGCTTGTGTCACGTATCAGAGTCAGACAGCCTCATTTATAACAATCCCTTATCTGCATTTTGTAATTAGTTGTTTGGATGGTTCTAACTTTCTTGCATAATTAAACAAAATAAAGTGGAAACTTGCATTTCAGTTTGAGGCTGAAAAAACAATCAAAAAAAAATCCTTTGCCTAATTACTTCTAAAATATCAGTACAGGGATGACTTTAGAGTCAGAGATTAGGGCTTAGTAAGAGTTTCATGAGCTAATAATAAAATGTATACATACTGACAGCACACATGTTCCCGATAGATGAGCAGAGGGTGTAGACGTTTACAGGGACCCCCTTGTGGTCTCGTAGTCAGCTAATGTTTAAGATTTCCAAATTATAGTTTTTGAAATGTAATTGTATATATTTCAAGCCATGACAGCTCATGACAAAGAGTCACAAGTACACACATACAATGTCCCTGTCTCAAGCCAACGTAATGGTGCATGTCCAGTAGCATCTGTTTCCAGTGCCATTACATTTTTTTTTCTTCTAAAAGAATCTTAACAAACACAGTTCAAGTTTCAAGTTTTCCTTTATTTTGAGCTCTGTGCATTTCAACATGGCCCTCAATCCCAGCTGGTGCTTTCGGCCCAGGTGCTGCTTGCCTGACCAACTCATGGATCACAATCAGCCTCTTCGTTCAGCTCAGCAACATCCATGTCAGTCTGCACTGTCTCCCCAGGGCTCCTGCTCATCCCATTCCAGCCATCACAGATACAGCTGCCTCTGGTGCCTGGGTGGAATTGGATGGTCTGATGACTAGTGAGAATAGTCGATATCTGTCCCTGTAATGTGCAAAACAGAGAAACCAACAACATTAGTTGTAATTCTGTGGTACATGTGTGTAGTAACTATGTTGTCAATATGATACAATTGTCTTGTTTATTGTGCACTTTAAGCATAAGTCAAAAAGACTAAACAGACTAAACCAGGACTAGAACAAGGGCATTTTGCTATAGGTCCAAAGCTCAGTTTTTCAGTAACAGAGATTGGGATACATTTGCTAGATATACTGCAGTCCTAGTTAACAGATTAGCAAAGATGCTAACAAGATAACAGAAAGATTCTAGTGTAGAGTCTCACCTTATCATAATGCTCTAATGCCCTTCAAATGGGTAGGATGAGCTTTTGTGCAGGAGCCATCCACATCAATGGGTTAACTAATGATGGCATTAGAGTGTGCTTTGTGCCGGGTGTCTGTGCGCTGCATTTGTGTGTATATGAGTGTCTGTGCCTTTCACAGGTGATCAGTCAAGGCTATCCACTCAGCCCTTCTCTCGCAGCCTCTCATTACAGCCTGCTATCTCTTCTAAACACCTGCAGCCCACAGCCCACCTCCAGCTCCAGGGGCCCACACGCCGCCTTTTTGTCCCAGTGCAAGACGGCTCTGCCCATCACATCAATCTACCGCACTGTTTATATTTATGTACAGGAGAGCGACTAAAAAAGGACCCTTCGTACTGTGGGCTTTATTGACTAAGCATTAAGCGGACATTATCAGGCGATAGCTTCGTTATTTATGAGGCGGTGATAAAGGCTGCAGGACTGAGTTATGTGAGAACCAAAGGGAAGATGAAAGCTGCTCATACGCCAGCTCTGATACCCGACACTTGTTCCCCTCCGACTGGGTAGAAATCCTCAGTAAACGCTCTTAACAGACTTGAAACACAGTGGATTTATGGGCGGTAAATTTATGCTCCCTGTAGGTCAAGCAAGTGCTGTTTATCTGGATTTCACTGTCCTCGTAGTGCTGTGCTGCAGGTTTTGAAATGTTCTTGTTTTTCTCAGTCGTTTAGCAGAGAAGAGTGAGAGGGGAAACTCTAGGAACAACATTCTGCTGACCTTCTGAACTTGTGAATTTGCAGAGCAACACTGGCTGCCATTCTTTAGTAATGTTAGTGTAAATTATGCATGGCTACATCACACCCCTCCCTCTCAGTGCATGATGAGTAATCGTGGACTTGAGTGGTATGCAGCAACCTAACATACAGGTGTGGCTGTCTGACCTTTAGTGGGAGGATGCTATATGTCAGAGATATTTCCAGACAAGCCCTTCTTTGGATACATACCAAAGATTCTGTATTTTTACTGAATTGTGCAGTTGTATTTTATATACTGTTTTGGTTCATGGAGAAAGGTTTCCAATATTTGGGCTTGCGTTAGTCATGTTAAAACACACACTGTCACCAAAATTTGTAATGAAGCACTAATTTTTACTCTACAGACTGAATGTAGCACCTTCTTACCAAAGCCAAAGCCATCTTTCTCAGCAATAAACCAGGTCAACAAACAAAAAGCAATTATGTTGGGCAGCTGCCGCCTGGGAGTGGGTAATTACAGTGCGGTGTGGACAGCTTCATTCTAAACAGGTACTAAAAGCATCATTAATCATCCTCCCTCTGACGCCTCGCCTTGGTCATGTGACACAGCCTGCTGATGAGCTGGGGAGGGGGACCTGCCTAAGGGGGAAGGAACAGCACCTCATTGGCTCCTTCCAGATGTCCTTTCGGAGGTCAGCCAGTCAACGGAGATGACCTGCCAATGACCTTGTATCACTTGACCCTTCAGGGCTTGAGGGTCAGTCTCTCATATCAGTTGGAGAGCATGCAGAGGAGAGGCAAGGGAGAAGACGAATGACATGGAAAGGAAGAAGAGGTGGAGAAGTATGGTGCAAGGGTACTGGGAAGGCACACAGGTTTGTGCACAAAAGCACCAGGAGGGAGGAAGATGAAATATCAAACAGTAGGCAGAAGCTTTGATTGAGCACCTGCGCTTTCTATTTTGCATAAAAATGGCTGATAAAAAAAACATGTTTTCACAGTGGCAAGGCCAGTCATGATGGCCACTTCACAGAGCCGCATCCTTTCTCCCTTACAGCCTTTTTTGCAAGTTGTCAGGCATCCTCAGTTTGGCTGGGCTAGTGATTAGTCATAATGTAACCATCTAACACAGCCCTTTGGAAATGAATGTGACTTCATTTGATTTATTTTCTCCCACAGATAGACATTTCTGTGACTGCACTGCGTGAATCAATCCTCTCCGTCCATGAAATACAGCCGAGATGGCGTCTGACAGGAGCTTGATTGAGAAAAGTTCATGAACTGTTCTGTTGCCGAGCGCCTGACACAGAGGGATGACTGACAGATCAAACACAAAGACACATCTGAAAGACACAGCGGCAACGTCCTCAAACTGGTACTGTTCCTCTCTCCTCGCACCTCCCACCACCCGCTCTCCTTGCACACCACTCCCGCTGCACCCTCTCAGTCCCGCCCCTTTCGCGCGACCCCCCTTACCTCTCCTCCATGTGTCTGTGAATCTGTCACTATGGTAACCGCACCCCAGGGCAGAGGAGGAGGGGGCTGCAGTCAGACAAATAGGCATCACAGGGCTCATTGATGAAGGTTTGTTTAGGGATTATGATACACTGATGAGAGGTCAAAATGTGTCTGCATTCTCTGCATGCACACATGTTTGAATAAGAGAAGTGATCTTGGTAAATGCATAAGTTTGAATAAAAACAAACAGGAATATCAAATTGATTGATTATGAATACTTACAACATTTTCATCTGTTTTTATTCATCTCTTTTCAAGGTCACCATGGAGTGCACTGGCCTATATTGCACTCTAACTGGATTGACAAACTTAATTTGACATATTTCTCCAGTGTCCTTTTGAAATGGCTAATTGTCAGAGTAGCCTGCCCCTAAGACTATAGCCATTAAAGAAGTAGATTATTAGCATAGCTGTGCCTATAGGATATAACTGATGTTTGAGAGTACATGCAGTATCAGCAAAGTGTGTAAAGGCTCATTGCATTGTTTTCCCCCTTTCCCCTCGTTTTATGCTTGTCTGCAACTTTTGAAAGGGCAGTCCAAGCTGGATAGCGTTCAAAGCTGCACTGTGAGGTCAGAGAGATGCCACACAATCGCAGTGAGCCACCTTGCTTGATTTTTCCTGATGTGCCGTGAATCCACAGGACACTGCTGTTTATGCGCCATGCAACAAGATCACCCGCTCCTCACCCACATTCAGCGCCACACGTCTGCAGCAGATTCGAGTGGGGGGAGTTTCCAATGCAGCCGGCACGCAACCTTGACATACTTTCACCCCTCTGTGCATCTCTTCTCACTCTTCTCCCTCTCCACTCATCCTCATGATACCTATATTGACTCCAAGGCCACCCCCCGCACCCCCCTCTTGTTTTTTTCAAGAGCAAATTTCCCTTTTGCAGCCAGAAGTGCTGAGTACTGCTGTTTGCTTTGTGCACAGAAATTCGCTGAGGCTGTAAGCTGTCCCCAAACATCTGCTCCCTGGAGTGGAGCAGGAGAAGCAAAGCGAGGACTCGGATTGGTGCACGTGTTGCCAAACGTAGCTATGTCACACTTGGTTATGTATGGAGTTGTATGTGAGTTTGCATGTGTGTGTCAGTATACAATTATTCAAATCAGCGCTTTGTATTCTTTTGAGTGCTTTATTTGTTGCACCTAGGAAGCAAAACACTTATTTGTGTAATTGCATACACATTGCGTCCACATATGCGTAGACACAGGTGCACTTCAGATGTACAAATTGTTTGGTAGTCAAATTGGAGTAGAAGCCATGAACGGAGATCAATAGTGCTTGAAAGTACTTGCAAATTATTAAAAGAAAGAAAAACAAAACTAGAACAAAGCAAAATAAAACAAAATGACTAAAATAACAAGAACAAAGCTATGTATTTAGAAAACCTACTGAGTCAGTCCCATAAACATGAGGTATTACATGATTATTATGCCATAAGTTCATTTTTTGTAAACGTATTAATTACAATAAACGCAGTAAGCAACAACTTCCTGTAATATAACTGACATATGTTTAGTCATTTCTCATGCCGCACAGTATTTCTCAGGAGAACTGTTCCAGCTGCCCGTGTTGAAAGCAAGAAAAAAATAAAGTCATATGCTAATATGCATATTTATAAGAGAGATTTATACAAACAACAAGCAAATACACATTTACAAATAACATGTGAGCTTTTGTATTCCGACATGAACAAATACATTTTCTTCTGAAAGAAATAAATGAGCAAAACAAAGTAGATTTTGTATTTTATTTCAAAGTGAAAAATTAGGTGGAAGATGAACACTGAAAAAATAAGGCAGAAGAAACTTTGTGAGGAGTACTACCTGTGGCAGTAACAGATTTCGGCGTTTTGCTTAACATTTACTGTGTTTCTTGTGTACACAGCCGTCAGTCTGCTGGAGCAGCCGTACGTCTCCAGAAAGGGATTACAGACAAACATAAATTCATCAGAACACAGTCACACTCAACACTGGCTAAATGTCAGGTCTGAACAAACAATGTAGTTCTTCCTTCATCAATTGAGAGGCAAATGCTGAAGCTGACACCGAAAAAAATTAAAGCCATAGTTCACCACAATAAATAAATAAATCTTTTCTTCTCTTCACCTGCATCTCATCCCAATAATTCACAAAGTTTCTCCCTCCCTTCCCTGTGTAAATAGAAGTTTACCTTTGATTGAGTTGGCATTGGTTTTAATTTTCAGTTGAGATAACTTTTTTTGTACTGTTTACAAATAAATCTTTAGGCACATTAAGCATGTATTTGTGACAAGCGCATTTTAACAGAAAAGAGAAAAATTGTACCACATTAGCAGGTCTGGGGTCTAGCAGTGGTAATTGCAGTACTAAAATACATTTAATTGCTATTGTAGGATTACAGTTTTTACATTTGACATAGATTTTATGCTTTTTACACTTTAGTAGAAGCATTTTTAATTTTACACTTTTCCTCATAACTTTGGAACAAAATAACCTATTTATTCTGAAGTGCTCAAAAGTGGGTAATTCATGGATTTGTCTCATCAAAAGGTGATTATTGATATGGAAAAGTAATAGGGATGTGAAACATAATTATTACAACTGAGCAGCCGCTAGCTCACGTTTATTTTACATGTACTCATTCACTTAAACCATGCTGTGTATGGTAAGCGTTCGTAACAAGGCCAAGATATCAAACCTTAGTCACAATGTCATTTAATAACTCTTGATCCACATTTTTATTTTTTTTAATCTTCATTTGCCCATAACCTTCACAAGTGCTTGTGTATTTGCATCAAAAAGATGGAAACATTCAATGGTTTTGTTAAACATTCCACTTTGTACTACTTTGTTTATAGAAAGCCCAGCCTAATGGGTTCTGCTTTGTTTAAATGCAAATAAAGCAAGTACAAGATATTTTAGCCTTGCTTGCTTATAAAATGATTGTGATCCATTACAGAGTATCTTTTAAATATTTTCACTGTCAAAAGCCACAACTGCACAATCTTTATTTGTAATAAAGTTTTCAGATAAAACTAATGGAGCTTTTTTATGTATATTATTTCTGTGTGATTAATGTCAGATTTTTTAATTATTCAAAGCAAATGCACCTGAAATATAAAAGCAGGGGCAATTAATAGTTTTACAATTTCTTCATGATGACTGATAATGTTTTAGGAGGAAATATTTCAAGTTCTTTTTTCGATTTTTTATTATTATTTTTTTTAAGCTATTGGATGAAATACATTTCACCCAGTTTATAAAGTAAGCAAGTATATTACCTAATTAGGCTGAAGTTAGACAGGGCACAAAAATTGGTTAGCTCTAGGTGAGAATAATGCATTACTTGCTTGGTATGAAATTGTAATACGAACAATTAACATATAGACTGGTCTTTCTCTTTTTAGGTGAGATGAAGTATTATTGCGTTTGCATATAGAGAGCCACCACAAGAACAAAGAAGCCCCAAGCTGCTTGTTGGGGGGATAAAAGGTAAACCAAAGAAAGAACTTTAGTCCAGACTTTAGGGTCACGCAAATGAAAGGCGCATCTTTCTCTTCCGGAGCCGCTGACCGGGTCGTCGTCGCCTTGAGGCGAACAAGGGTCAAAGGTGAGAGGTGAATTTTGGTGTGAGCACATATATTAGCTTGGCCTTGCTGTCTTGCGTGCTCAGTTTCCGACCCTGCTGTTTGTCAATTAGCTTCTACAGAGCTCCCTAAGAGCACCTATTGAGCTTTGGCAGCTTTTACGCGCGGGTTTGTGTTGCACCTTATCTGCCTCATTTTTGTTATTTGACTTCTAAAACGTTAAAGTGACCATATAGGCAAAGTTACAATCACCTGTTTCGTTAATATTCGTCAAACGATGTTACATAGCCTATTATGCAAACACTGCCAATTTAAACACAAAACCCGCGCGATAAATGACGTTGCTGATGGCTCAGTTATAATAGTAAAAGAGGCCTAGACATTAACGTGATAGAAACTTATTGCATTACGGCAAACAAAACCGTGTTTAAGGGTCGACTTTGCAACCATTTACTTCATACAAGACGAGATTACTCTGAAAGGAACAGAACGTTGCTGGAATCACACAACACTATATTTGATGTACAAAACAACACTTACCGCATTTTATTGTCCGCTCTCCCTATTGTGTGTTCAAGCTAAACTATCATTTTGTAATGCATATATTGGGGTAATAAAAACGCAACAGCTCCCTATCGCGGCGTTTCAGCATCCCATTACCATAACTTGCGTGCAAATGCTCCTAGATTTGGGTCTCAGAGATGGATCATCATGGATCAATACTTTTATTACGACTCTCTATAAATCTGTCAATTTGCCCAAGACGGTGCGAATTGGAACCAGAACCCACAATACTCTAATGTCGTGCGTTTTACAGTAGGTTAATATGAAAATATTATGATATGCATTGAACAGATGTACCCTATTTCTTTATTATTTGTGACTTTAATGAGTTTTGCATTCATCAAATAAAACAGCAATAGTTGCGTAAAGCATGTCTGTTGCGCATTGTAATTAAATAGGCCAAATATAACCTATCTAACTTTCTGAACAAATAGTTCAAATAAACAAATAATCTACCTCAGACTGTATGGGCAATTAATACAACTTTGTATCTCCGTTTACGTTGTGTGGATAGGAGCACAACGGAATGACTTGGATTTTAATATTCAAATCAGTCTGGAGCCGGGATAGGATGATAGATTGTTTTGACCCGTTCTAGCATGAAGAAACTTGCTATTGCGCTTACTGCGATGAGCGTCCATCGTCGTAAGCAAATAAAGGTGCAGTCTGATTGAACTCAATGCAAACTTGAATCAAAACATGTGCCTGCTCGAGCCTGTTGCTCATGCGTGAAGGGGCTCTGAGCGTGGGGCGCACGCGCTGCGCACGAGTTCAGAGGCAGGTGGAAGAGCATGGCCCAGAGAGGGGCAGTTGTCCAGGAGGAGGGCGCTGTTGTGCTGCCCCACTGGTTCACGTTTTTGTTTCATGCGCTTGTTTTGAAACCAAATGTTCACCTGTGCCTTATGCGTCGAGGGGCACCTCCGCACGTTGCTGGTCACTTAGCTTGGTTACATATTTTAAGCGAAACTCCTTCTCCAGTTAGCTGCTTTGTACAGGCTGGTCCTCGTTGTCATGGTTGAAGCGTGAGACCTGCCTCCACAGCAGCGCCGAGGCCCGCAGCACTGAGAGGACACGTTACGGACATCCCTCCTGAAACAGGACAAGACACATGGCGTCAGTAGGATCATTATGACCAACACAAATAGCCTACTAATAGGACTGCAAATTACACAAAGATCACACAAACTTATACAAATCCACTCATTTTAGTTTTGAAATTGGTTTTGAAATAATCTGTGATCACAACAAAATCAAAATGAATATGAATAAAACACAATGTAGATGGCTTGTTTCCAAATAAAGACATCTTACATATAGCTATTTAAAAAAAAAAAAAAAATGAATAAAAATTAAAGAATAAAGTTGCAGAACCAACATGGCAAAAATGGGCTAATTAAAAATTGCATAGCTTGCAACAAATTATTTAAAAAAAAATAATAATTTAAGAAGTTTAGTGGATGCAGGAAAAAAGTAATATGAATCAAATTTAAATACTTTCTTCAAATTGATTTCAGGGTTCTTAAAACATGATTGTAAACTGCTATAACTGTAATTTATAAGATTTTACAACAGTGTTTTCTTTGATTGTGTTCATAGACTTAAATGTATCAGACTGCGTCTTTGTTTTACATCCACTGCGTCTGTGGAAAGAAGTGAGTGAAGTCTGTCTAGGGTTTACACACCATTAACTGTGTTCATCACAATCATTAATAATTCGCTGTAGGGCTTTCTGTGTCAGTGACAGTTTAGCTGATTTCGAACACTGTATTAATGACAAATGCCCCCTTGCTTTTCTCTGAGCATCTTGGCTTCCACATTACAGTATTATCAGTGCTACTTATGTGCACAGAAAGAGAGGGATCATGCTTAAAATTTGCATTTCCATGGCTAACATTGTCACTAGTCACCACTGTATCTCTGATTCGAGCATGTGCGGCACGCTGCAGAATTGAGTCATGGCACAGGTGGAACTGAGTCTCCTACAATTAATGAAAGAGTTTAACAGGCCACACTTTTTTAAAATTCTTCATGGAAATATTTTTATAATCAGATTCAGAATCTCATTAACATGAAGAAATATCTAATTATTCATTATAAAGTACAGTAAAACATGTCATGTGTTGGTGAACACAAGTTAAGGTAAAGTTAAAGTACTTTATTGTCCTTCTGCATTTGACTCATCCCTCAGTGGCTCTGGGGCGACCTATCAGGAACAGTGAGTGTCACAACGCGGTGCTCAGGGGTCCATCTTGAGCTATATGCCATAGGTGGAGGATTTTATCTTTTGTGCAAATTTTGTATAACATAATTGTCTGTTACAACATGATTTTTTAACCAAAATAGATAAAATACCAAATATTTCAAAGCAGTTCAAAAAGCACCAACACCCAAAACACTGTGTAATTAAGAGTGTGGGCTTTCAGCAGTGCAAATCACATGCACATTCTGATTAATGACTGCAAAGATAATAGAATTGATGCTGGCCAGAAGGCATAAAGGAATCAAACGAAATATTTGAGGAATGGCTCACACGCTTAAAAATAGCCAGCCTGTAAAGGGAATGGAGGGCCTTCCAAGCCAAGGAGAGGGAAGAAGAAAGGGATAGATCGATACACATTGCCTCAGTCATCTGGGCATCCAGCCCACAGTAATTCAGGTGCTGTCAAAGCATAATTGAAGAATGACGCACTGGGAGTATATACTCTGAGCCAGGAGATCAGGTTATAGTGGCTCTGCGGAGGCCTTTTTACATTGACCAATACACAACCACTTTGTTTAGAGCCAAAACCAATGCACCTCAAGAGTACTGCATACTTTCACTAATGATTCTTTTACAAGTTACACAGTAGCACTAATGAGATCCTCCTCCAGATGATCCCCTTCAGAGAGATACACAGAGAGGTTAGAGTCACGCGACAACAAGCTCGGTGTGCGTGGGCGGCTGCAACAAAGAACTGGGATCAGAATATGTTTATTAATTAAATGACAAACCTAATGCTTTAATGTTGCTTTTTCGAGTTCCCAAAGTGGCTTCATGTCTGGGCAGGTGTTAGAGACACACGCTAATGATGTCGTAAGGTACGAGACTAGTTCTGATTCAAGTTTAATTGTAGATGCAATAAGCATTCATGGTCTATCATAATTATATGGGACCAGAATCGCTAAGCCAACTGCATATTTTAATCATGTTTTTTGTTTTGTTTTTTTAAACTTACTGTGTATAAATACATATTTAATTTCACCATCTTTCACTGCAGTGTTTCCCAACCAGGGGTACTGGGACCCCTAGGGGTAGCAGTCCAGTTTCAGATTTTAAAAGAAGGTTAAAGAAAATGTTTGTTGTTGTTTTTGTTTGTTTGATTTTGTTTTGTTTCTCAGTGTTTTGGAAAATTATTTGACATCAGTGTCTTTAAAACAATAAAATGATATAGAAATAATTGATAGAAAACAGCTATATTACACAGATTTATTTAGCGTGATGACCGAGTTAGGGGGTACTGGGAGTGTGAGACAAATGTTAAGGGATTCTCGAGACAAAAAAGGTTGGGAGCTTAATGTTTGTGGTTGGTCATATGCATGTCAAAGTAAACTGTATGCTAAACACTTAAAAAACATCAGCATGATTTTCGCTAACTGTGCTGAATAAAATAAAGAAAATGAATAATCTAACACAGAGAATATATAATCCGATAACAGCTATTTGAGCTGTATCTTTTGTAGGCTGTACGTCTGGGGGCAATATTGACAAGGTTATATAGTTTAAATTACCCCGATGAAAATAATCGGACAATATTTTATTGATCCATCAAAAATGTGAATATAAAGTGTACAAATTTTGCACTAAATGTCTTCAAAATAATGCATTTTTTTTTGTTTGTTTATTTTTATTTATGCATGTATTTATTAACTTACCATAGACAGTATGCTTCATAATCAAATTTTTCACTCCAAAGCAACTATTTTGTTATTATGCACCCACCTTCTAATCTTTAGCATAAAAATATAAATTGCATGTATTAATTTATCTATTTAACCAGATAGTCTGATTGTAGAACCCTAGTGTTTGTTTTTACACGCTTGAGATGCCATATTCCCCAGTACCTCTGCCCAGAATTCATCTGCCAGTGAAATGATGATCTGTGACAGCAATTATGTTAAAAAGGTGGACACACGTAAAGGTGCAGCAAACTGAAATCAATACTCCAGGGCTTTCATTACAAATAGACAACTAATCAATAGCCAGGAGCACTTGAGCTGCAACAGTAAGTTTTACTCAACTTCCTGTGTGTCTGAAGCCTATGTTCTGCTCCATTATTCAAAACCCAACCGCTTCATCTCATTGATCGTTTCCCAGTTTGAATAAGGTCTTGAAGGACTTTGACTTTTCATGACACAGAGCTTCCTGCATATCCCAGCGTGTCTTTTTGTGAAAGTAGGAGGGGCGTTATTAAAAAAGGTAACAGACTTCACAGGGCACCGTTAAGGAAATAGTAACTGAGTAGGCCTAGTCATGTGCATATTCAAATATGACTTCCACAGAACGGCTAGTGCTTCCTTTGCTCCTTTCCCTATCCTGCATGCTGCTGTTTAAAATGGTTTATCTTGTCCTTATTGGCGAGGGAGAGGATGGCGCAGGGTGACGCGCATTATACGTCACCCCATTGTCTTTTTCTGACTTAGAGAAAAGTTTCTATAAGAAAGTACCAAAGAATAGTTTCTGATCTAAAGAGGAATTTATGTGCACTAAAAATAGTCCGCTTTACGCTTTGCCTTATCATCAGTGGAATTAGCTTATTCCAAAACTTACCCCTTCGATGCTGACTTCTCTTCAAAAGTTTGATTTCGTCCAGCCACATGAGTGAACATGCCATACTATCCACTGTGCTGTGGGTCTCTGAGTCTTAGTTTCAGTAGTTTCCTAAAGTGTCCTGTCCCATAAGTGGATCGTAGCGTCTCGCTCGAAGTTGAAGCTAATGCGTCCAGCAGAGCCATGCGCCCTGTTCCGACAGGGGACACGGGGCGAGTGGAGGCAGGCCGTTGTGCACGAGCCCACGGGAGCCAGAGGAGGAGGGCTGTCCGATGAACAGTTGAGGAGAGTTACAGGAGAATAGATTGAAAGAAAACAAGGGTGAACTTGTAGTTAGTTTGTGCGGCTCGCTACAGTGTTGAGGATGGGTCCCACCACACGGGTCCCGGTTTATGACCTCTTTTGCTCACCAGCGTCCTGCGAACAGAGGGCTACTCTCCCTTACAGCCGTTAGGCTACCTCTTGATAGGAAGTCATTATCACCTCTCCCTGCATAATCATTGGACGGGACTCCACTTCACGGCCGGCCTCTCCGCTTCAAGTAACGCATGGCCGGGCAGCTGGACACCGCAGGGACATTCCTCAGAGGGAGACAGCCGCCCCTGACGGATGAGATGACGTGCCCGCCCCGACTGGGCCAATGGCCGGACATCTCTGTGATCACATAAGACAACGCTGATTAGGCCGAACGAGCGAGTTGTCATACAGACTTAATGTCAACATTTATAGTGTCATACAAAAACACACTGCAACTTAGGAGCCTTGAGCTCAGGGCCCTTGGCTGTGCCTTTGGCGACATTCACATAGGCCTGTCGTTAAGCTGCATGGAGCCACAACCATAAGATTATACGTGAATCGAATAATATAGGAATAATGAAAAATATTGTATTAATTTTAAAGTTTCCAAATAGGGCTTATAGGCGTGGACATATCATAAACATGTAGGCCTAGTTTGTTGAACTTGACTTAAGACATAATTGCAAATATGGTTTAGTAGGCCTAAACCTTTTGGCGTAAAAGAAAGTCCAAAGTATCGTATTTTTCAAATAAACAATAACACTTTTATATAGCTAAATTAGCATAATACAGGGTTACATTGATGTGGCTAATGGATTATGTTAATGTGTTAAGTCCTTTTAGGAGAGGGCTTAGGTCATATGAAAGGCACACTTAATGGGTTCAGAGGTCGTGACAGCTGCTATTTAGAAGTTCAGTGGCAGCACATTTGTAATTAGCCTCTAACAAAACCAAAAAATGCTCGGAGCAGAGATCAAGAAGTTTCCTTGACAGAAAAGACATGTTTATCAAACATGGACAGCTAGGCAACTCTGCACAAGGACTCTCTGTTTCCAAAATAGAAATGAGCCGGCTCATTTTGCAGGCCGGGCCCAAAGTTTTCCGTTGCCTTTTTCATAGCGCGTATTTGCTCAGAGATGACTCACAACTGATAGTTTTCACTGATGTGCAAACCAACTTCTGTTATTTGAACAGAGCCTACCACCCACAGACAGATACAATAGGCCCGTATGGTCCGGGTCCAAGGCAGCGTGAACGAGGTCTGTCCAGACTCTCCATAAAGATGAACACTTTCACTGAGCCACGGTTCCGTGACCAAACAAAGAAATGCTGTTTATGCATTTATTTATTTGTTGTTTGTTGTTTGTTTGTTTAAGGAACAAAGTCTTTGTCATTATTAAACTTTCCATTTTCTTAAGATATATATATATATATATATATATATATATATATATATATATATATATATATATATATATATATATATATATATGTGTGTGTGTGTGTGTGTGTGTATATATATATATGTATGTGTGTGTGTGTGTATATATGTGTATGTATATATATATACATATATATATATATATATATATATATATATATATATATATATATATATATATATATATATATATATATATATATATATATATATATATATATATATATATACATACACATATATATATATACATGTATATATATATATATATATGTATATTTTCATTAATTAGGGAAAAACGCTGTAACAAACCACTTCTAACAGCATTCTCCAACACAAAGATGTGTGGTCCCAGCTGTGGGCGTTAATGGGATTCTACAGGCAGCGATGTGCTGAATGACTGAGTGCAATATATCCCTTCTCTCCGTGCATTTGCATGGCGCACTGATCCATCTTTATGTCAGCTAGGAGGTTACTCAGGGTTCACGCGCTAGCTTGTTTCTCTCCTCCACACTCATAAATAAATCTCTCTGCAGCTTTCTGTTTACCGCCTGAATATAAATTTGTTGCAGTCGATCGAAGACCTGTGCGAAGGTATTAGAAATTGTATTTCTGTAATGGCTTTCAGCAGAGGGAGGATGGGGCGATGGGCAGTATGAGGGGAAAGTAAAAAAAAAAAACAGGTGTGAGCAATCTCTGCTTTCTAATATGCAAACGAGTAAAAAAAATATACAGAAACCTCAGTCATTAGAGCTCTCAGATGCATTCAAATCACATTCAAACCAAGTAACCTTTTACACAAATACCAAATCAAAGTGTTTGTTCTTCAATGTGCCATATGTCTGATTAGCATATTTGATGTGTTTTGTGCTCAACACCTTTTAAAACAGAAGTTCTATGTTCACATTGAAGTCATCTTTAGTCAGCTGCCTTTCTCTGCACAGCTTGTGTTGCCTGAATCACATAGTTTGCATGAGACAAAACAAAGGGAATAATCTTACAATTTGGGCAAATGCTTGAAATACAAATGTGAATTTCAATTGCCTCTAACAAAACAGCATACCATTTACACGCAAGCTGAAATGTGATTTTTCTTCTTCCAGCCACAAAAGCGCTGTCCTGTAAGTGAGTGCAAACATTTTCCATCACAATCACTAGAGTGTCTTTTGTTTTGACTGGAGGTGAAGTAAACATGACAGGTCTTGGGTGGCTGTGTCAGGAGGAGAGCCAATATTGACTGATGTTAATTTGTTTTGTGTCCATGCTTTGATGTGTATCAATAGGCGGCAGAGCTAGGCCTCAGGATCAGAGCGTGCTCGGATTACCACCATGGTTAGAACTGAAACCTCATCATGTTCTTGACACCAGGATGCTCTGGCCACTGTCGACAGCAGACCCTTGTATCACCCTCCACCACTGTCAAAGCTTATTATGTGTCAGCTCTTGACCCCCACAAGACTAGGAATTAACCAGTGCTGACATATGACTGTCACCGCTGGCCATAGAGGGCAGTGGAGCTCATGTTGTTCCAGGAGGGGAAGATGACAACATGTTCACTGTGTTTATGGAGATCATAAGCTCAGGCACTTCATAATGGAGCTGTAAAATGAGATGGAGAACAAGGTACATGCAGACCCACATAATCAAGTGTAGCACATTGACCCGCTGAAAGATGGCTGTCCTTTTGATTGATAGCAAACGTCAGATTTTTCTCAATTATTGGCATTTTTGATAAATGGTGATGTGAAAAGTAAGATTTAGCTTAGCGTATACTGTACATAGCCCACACAACTGCAAAAATACTGTGCACTTAAAAATTCCATCCAAAATTGCCTCACAGAAAGTATTAAAAAGTCTTGCCATACATAACTGAATTGTACCATAAGAATACATGTAATGACCAGAGACAGTACAGGTTAGTACATCTGTACAGGTTCAACACTATGACATTGAGGTAGTAGCTGACTAATACCAGGGCTTTTCACTAATAGCCTATAGTATGTGTTGCAGTATTCACGGCTCCAGTGAGCCAAGAGGCTCAGAGTCGGCACAATCCCAAACATCATGACAACAAGCCATCAGTCATCTTCCCCCCGAGCTGCTGTGCACACTTTGTTTCCGGAGTTCTTACTGTGGGAAATGAGCAGGGTTAAACATGAAACAGGAGGAAGTGTTGGGCACGGCAGCCCCCTCTGTAATAGGCTCCTCATCCAGCACGCTTCACTGCAGGAACACCAGATCTGTGCTTTTTAATTCTTTCTCTTTAACATCCCCTGCGTGGCCACAAAGCTCAGAGGTTGACTGTGCATGCTAATCATAGTTAATAGTGAGATGCTCATAGAAATGGCAAAAGAGTAATACAGAGCTAATTTCCTGCAGCAAATGTTTTCCATATTTCTCTGAGAAAAAAACAGCGAGCAACTACACACAGGGAATAGTTTTATCACTTCATATTTAGACTTGACCCCGTCTCAGAAGACTCTTTTATTACTTGAAATGAATAATGCAATAATGGAACTGTTTAAATGAAATGTAAGCGTCTCTAAACAAATTATTCAAATACATCTTGAGATTTGTGATGAGACTCAGAAACTATTCTTCCAGTGGACATGTGCGAACTGTTTTTGTCTTTATTTATCGAGTGGCTGATTAATATCTGATTGAACTGACATTATGCACTGTTTTTTTTTTTTTTTTCTTTGTTTGTTTGTTAGGTTTTTTTTTTCCTTTTTAAGGAGAGCACAAAGCCAAACAGATATCGAGGCAATTTTCTCCCATCAATGTTTATCGCATATTGTTCATGTATGCAATAGATGGTAAGTGAATGAGATTGTGAAGTGTCTTAATCAGTGATCTGCTTGATTTTAGTCTTGGTGACAGTAATAATATGACCATAAGTTTTTGTTTTTTTTAAAGGTACTATATCTATATATTAGAATTTGTGTTACAATGTATCCCTTGTGGATTCAATGAAAATATAGGTGAAACTTAAGGTGATACCCTTGTGTGCATAGCCCCCCTCACCTCATCACAGACACCTCCATCACCAACTTACCTTTTTATTGCCACCGATCATCCTTAACTGGGAAGCATTTAAAACGTCATTGATCTTGATAATGCTGTGCTGTAATATGACAGTAACAGTTGTATGAGATTCAGGAAGTCAAATTCCAAAGATTGATGAGTCGTAGCAGTTGAGTTATAATCCATCTACCTGAGTGATTCCCGGGCTCGGTTCCACATGAAGGAACAGACAAATAAATAAAACCCATAAAGGTGACACAGGAAATTGATACTTAACAATCATTTTGAGCAACAAGCACCTGGAGAGACTGGAAGGCAGTACTAACAACTATGGAGGGAGCTGTCCGAGAAGGTTAACAGGTCATAAAGGGAACAAAGCCTGGTGCAGACCCCGTATTAAAGGTTCTGGGATATGCTCCACAAAGGACTTCTCTGCTACATAGAAAGAGCACTTGTGGGCTGTGTTATTGTAACTGTATTCACGATGTCATTGTCGTAGGCACACATTTATTAGACATGCAATTAACAACATAACGGCAGTATATATTACTATATATTACACTGTATTATTTAAAGTGAAATAGTTACACTACTCCTTTCTCTAAAATATAGTTAACTTAATTATATTTAAGATAATTTTACTTCCTGGGTGGACAGCAGATATGACATACATAGATGAATTTCACTGGTACCTACAATTCAAAGTAAACACTTGAAAAACCTGCCATATGCACATGGGAAGCAAATATTTGAACTGTAAAAAATATACTGTGTTTTGTTTATTTGCAGGGTCAAAAACATCATGGGCTGGCATGGTGAGACACAGAGATTCAAGAAAGATTAGGACCATTGAACAACAATACAAAAATACAATCTTTGGAGTGGCAAAAAGGACACTTAAAATTAATACTTCTGTGGCTCAGTAATTTTATTTATAATAAATAATATATGCAAGGATCAGTCAATGTTACACCCATTTTATTGTATTTAGTATTCAGTTCCAGGGTATAAAACAATTGGCTATTGCTAATGTATCAGTGTCAGTGAGATGGTGATTATTATTAGTTATAAAAGCCAATCAATGCCTTGTTTTACATCAAGTGTAGTGGTGCCTCCAATAGGCACCACTACACTATCTATCCTCAAAACCTGTGAACAACTGCAAATGGAACAATAGCACATCATCAAACTTCATCAAACTGTAAAGAACATACTAGAAAATTTGATAATTTATTGTTAAGCACAACTAAACCTGGCTGATGGCACCGCACTCACACCATTTATTATTATTACTTCATACTTTTTACTTTGATGCTGTCTTGTAAGTAAAATCCACTTTTGAACTCCTTATAAACAAGCCATCCAATGAGAAGGAGCACATTGGTCAAACAGAAAATAATGACTTCATAGAGGTAATGTAATAGAAGCCACCTCATGTGAGAACAGCGCTACGTTAAGATGGAAGTCCCAGTTGAAATGGGGCCCCGGAGGGGTTCCCTTGACCCCCGAGGACCCCCTTGACCTTTTCCACAGAATAACTGCACTCCAGTGTGTGGGTGCTCCTGGCTTTTAGTGTTAGAACAAGTGTGTGTAAGGGTCCAGAGGTAAAGGTCCCATTGAGGCACAGCTCCGTTAGCACCATAAATCACTCAGCATACACAAGAATCTAAGGAATCCAGCAAAAACAGCCTTATGGTTCACAGATTCCCCCGTTCAGTATTACACGCAAATACATTTACATTGACCTTTTTGTAACCTTTTTTGAACTTTATTGCTTTTTATAAATGAGTTTATTACCTCCTCTGTGCATAGATTTTGTATTGGCCTGGCTCCAATTAGACACCTGCTCTAACAAGAGACCTTATAGCAGACAGAAAAATTGTCAGAAGATGTGCCAATAACAAATGGCTGAATGAATTAGAAGTGTAATTTTAACCAGAACCACTAGGGGAACTGTTCCCTTTCTCTATCTTTGGTTTTATAGCTGTCAGTACTTCTCAGTGACATCTCATTTACAGATATAAAACTGTCAGCATGTCCACAAATCGTCTGCCATTTTGTTTTATATATTGATTTAAAGGCACATATTATGGAGTCTAAAGAAGTGTATGCGCTCCTTTATCATTTGTTGCAAAGTTGCTGTCTATTTTGGAAAACCCCAGAGATACTGTGACCCATTTCTGTCAAATATGGTGAAAAGCATGTAATTTACATGAGAGTCTGATTTGGAAAGTGAAACAGAGTCATGATTTTAGTGCCTTCTCCCTCCTATGTTCTGTGTTTCTCCCTCCCTCTTTCTCCTCTGTGTCCTTGTCTGTCTGTGTGGAGCTGGACAGTCGTCCGGCAGCCTGTCACACCTGCAGCTCATCAGGCCAATCCACTCATCTACTCCTGTGCAAAAGCTTGGTCCCTCCCTCCACTCTTTGCCAGCTCATTACTTAACCTTGCATGGTATTAATCTTTGGCTCAGTTTATTGAAACAGTTCACTTTTTGCTAAATCTGCTTTTTTTTTTTTTTTTTTTTTTAATGAACTTACCTGTTATTTACCTACTACTTATCTCTCCTCTGCGCAGACTCCCGCTCCAGACCCATATCCTAGCTCAGCTGCCTCCACTGCCCTGTTCCCTGGACCTTTAACTTCCTTTTCCTGGATACAATAACCTCTGTAACACTTTTGCATAACTTGTCTGTGTCTGCTTAAGGGTTTATGGCTCAGTCCTTCCAACAAACAAAACAATAAAGAATTGAGACAGAACAATGTCACAGTAGTCACCAGTTAAAACCATAGTCCTGTCAGTGTTCCTGCAGATAATTCTGTCATTAGTGATTGCGCCTGTCTGATCTGTTTTGGCTTGTGAACTACTGGAAGGACTCCTAAGTTATACAAGTAACATGCCCCCTAAGAAGGAGGCCAGCCCTGACTTGCAGCAGCACAATTTGGCTATTGAAAAGGCAGAGCTTGTGAAGGAGGAGGCTGGAGATCTTGTAGTCATGCCCAGTGGGTTCGGAGCTTGTGGTTGGAGTGCTGGAAAGACCGCCTTGTCTCTTTGATTAATGGTGGTTCACTTGAAGGCAGGAGCGAGGGAGAGGCTTTGTGGCAAGACTGTGCAACTTGAATGCACAATACTTCAGAGTTTTCAATGAATCTGAAGCACTCTTTAATTTGATTACTAAAAAATGTCTATTTTTTCCATATACTCTAGACACCCTTAATCATGAAGAATGCGGGAGGAAAATGTAATTTTAATCAGTGCTGAACACATAGCACAGGAGCTACGGCATTCCCAAATGCATTTATTAAGCATGTACAGCAGGTGACAGCTCAATTAATTAAGAAGTGCATCAAACAACTGTAACAAAAATACATTATTAGTTTGAATATTCCACTGGAAAACATTTCAAAACTTTCTTTCCATTTTGTAATGAAAAAGACTAATGTAACATTTACTGTATGAAAAATTCATGTTTAACTGTACAACAACATTTTAACTTCAAAACATAAAATGAAGAAACTTCTCTGTCTATGTACACAACTCTTGGGAGTCTGTCTGAGAGAGGGATTTTGTTTATATTGCTTCTGTTCCATACCATTTCCAACAAGCCTTTTTGACTAATTTTTTCAGCTTTGTGTGGGTGTTAGAGGTGATGGCAGGGGGGTGCTTTATGACCAGTTTAAAAAAGCAGTGGTGCAATGACTCTCTATAGATGCACAGGAAGACCTATGCCCATTTTCAAAAGATAGCAGGTTGCAATTCACATTAGGAAAGTCAGCTAGATTGCTCTGGCCACTGCTGCGCACCCCATCGTAAGAGCAGAATGTAGATGGCATTGCAGCAAAGTTCAAAGAGTGAAACTCAGGTAAAGATGATACAGCATCTGGAATCTTGAGCTGACAAGAGCTGGACATATGCTGGAACTGGCCCCTTCGGCATTTCTGTTCCTTCTTGTATCTCATCCTGCGGTTCTGAAACCAGATCTTTACTTGGCGGTCTGTGAGTTTGAGCCCAGCGGCCATCTGCATCCTGCGGGGCCGGCACAGGTAAGGACTGAAGTGAAACTCTTTCTCCAGCTCCAGCAGCTGGCTGTTGGTGAAGGCCGTCCTCTCCCTGCGGATGCTGTGACTGCCTCTTCCCAGAGGACCAGTCTCACTGCTGTTGACTGGAACAAGGAGAACAGAGAAAGAGAGAGGCTGCTGAGCAAGTCAGACATCTAACAACTCTATCAGCGAGTGTAACCTCCATGGTGGGACTGAGAGCTGCAGTAATCCTCAACCAATCAACCAGAGACAGTGGGGCCCAGAGCTGTTCCTCTTCAGCCTAATGCAGACACTGTACACGACACGACACTGTCTGTGGTGTGATGTGCTCAGGGAAAGTTCGCTCCCAAAGATACAGTCTGGGGGAAACATCTGACGCCACTATGCTGCAGTGACAGGCCACATTAATCACAGCTACACATGGAAGCAGGCCTGTCAAATCCCCATCTCAGTCATTTAAAAGGTACCTTGGGACCACCACTGAAAATAACCACCATTAGAGATTCCATTTGACATGTATATGAGCACTGGTGGGGCACTGTTGATAACAACAGCATCTAGCAGAGTTAATGGATATTAAAAAGGGCCTAAAGTGACCTTAGAGAGCAAGCATCACTCCTTAACTCAACTCCACTTTACTGGGGGCTGCAGCTTAGGCTGTGGGCTTCCTCTGTTTATATGTGAGTGGCTAAGAAGTAAAAAGTATAGTTTTAGAATTGGTCATTTTGGAAGTTGTCACCTGTTCTATTTTAACATCACTGGACCAGCAGATTAAAATCTCAAGGCAATGGCATTTTTAACTGTGCTGTACCTTTTAGAATCAATTATAAAATTCAAATAATTTATTTAAAACTTCCCAGAGGAGAAATACATCTTAGTAATGTCCTTCTAATAAATTATGCAGCTGACACAGGTGTGGAGCTCTGACTGAAGCAGAGCACATTTTAGCCAACCACGAGAAGCTCAAATTTAAGAAGAGTAAATTTAGTGTTTAATTAGTTATTTATTATGAACCAGTGTCACTCGTTCTCTCAGTTTCCTGCAAAGACATCCCAAAGTACACAGATATCTGGTTCTGGTTGAATTAATGTGTTTTTTGATAAGTTAATTAATTTGTACAATAAAAAAGGGGGGGTGCAAGGTTACCAGACTGCTGGGCGTCACTTGTCCGCGAATTCATCCAGGGAAAGATTAATCCTGAGTGGCAGATGGTGATGAGATTGCAGCCCGTGCTCCTGGCGTCCTTCTTGCCCTTGGTGTGGCACTGGGAGAGGGGTGGGCTCTGAAATCGCTCACCTGGGCTCAACCTGGAAGTTACATGAGCAGATGAAGTTATAGTTAGTCCTGTATCTTGATCCTCTCCTCTTCCTCCAGCTTCTTTGTAATGCACTTTTGGCACTTGTCCAGAGCTCAAAGCCAAAGTGTTGCCATCAGTCTGCAATGGGAGGGAAAGATGCAGGGGGTCCATGGAGTCAACTCGCCAAAAGTGTTTTAAATAAAATCTAGAGTCCTTTGTCTGCATTAAAGATGGCTGTTCTGTATTGCCTGATTACAATTAACCTGATTCCAAAAAGGCGTGTAGAAAAGAGCACTTGAACTAACTATAGGTGGAACATTTGAATAATATTTACCAGAAGGGGGCCGTGATCACGTGTGACTCTCCTCCAATGGTTGCACTCAGGAGTTGCAAAGTAATCCTCCATGCAACTTGGGGCGCGGAGAAGCTCGTCTGATATATTCAGACAGCTCTTCTTTTAGGAGCCGGCGATTTTCTCTACCTATTGAATCAAAAACAGAAAGGAATATGAGGAGACGCCAACAGCCATGTTTTTGTGTGGGAGAAAAGGGAGGTTGGTTGGTTTGTGCGTAAAATGGTAAAGGCAAAGGCGCAATTATTACAACGCGCTAGCGAAAGCAGAGCCTCTCCATAAGTTTTCATTATGCCTTTCTTAGTATTTTAATATCGCATATCGATGCCTTTTCAGGTGCTTAACTTGTCTGTTATGTGTTACGTTTCGCAGCTACTGATTACCAGCTACTGTGGCATGTACAACAACCCAGGATATTAACGCGTAATGGAGCGGGTGTTTTGGGTTTTTTTTTTTCCTTTTTTCTCTCTCCTTTTTTTTTTTTTTTTTTTTTTTTTTCTGTTGCTGATGCTCTTACTTTAAAATGTCGTCTTAGTTACATCGCTGTATTTTTGTGTCACCTAATTAGTCATAATAAATAATAATGCTCAAGTCTACGGTCGTCTCTTTCGTTTGGTTTCTGTATTGTGCCTGCTCTTATGATGGTACCCATGCCCTAAGAAAACATTCGAGCTATTTTTGGATAAGCTTACTCACTCATTTAAGCGGTCACTTGAAATCGGCGCGCTTCTCTTAAAATAGCATATGCTTGTAACTGTCTGCGCGCAAAAGCAGCTTAATGGGATTCACAGGGAGCGGTCAAACAAAGGCTTTGACAGTCATTGCCACAGAAAGACAAAGGAAGCAATCATTGCTGTTTTTTCAACGCCAACACTCAACGCACTTGCATTAATCAGCCATCACTGTACAGTATCAAGTGTCTGTCCATATGCATGACGAGAGGACATTTTGGCGCAAAACCTCCCCAATGGCATATGCTAGGGTATAGGCTATTCTTGGTAAATGGCATAAGCTTCTATTTTCAGTTATATGGTTAATGGAATAATTATAGCATTTCAATTAGACTACACGCTATAGCCTACGTATTGAATGCGTGTTGGGCACTATTGTATAAGGCCTAGAATAATATAACAACAGCTAGTAATAGTCTGAAATTAAACAAAATACAGGAAAAAAAGAAAACAAACATCTTCTATTTGACGTGGAATATAATGCCCAGGACACACCACAAGAAATACTAAATAACCCACAGGCTAAGTGGATTAAACACACAACGCATAATATCTTAGAAGTTATGCACGAGATCAAGTGTGGCCTATAACATGGTTACTCCTGAAAAAGCACCTCATAAAACCACCGCTTAATTCCTGCAAATGTATGCAAAGTGCATTAATAAGCAGAATAATGAAGCTTTCAACATTTTTACACAGTGTAACAAAAAGGGTCATGTTAGCATATTGTGCGGCATGCTCTATCTCGAGGAGTTCCTATGTTTCACTACAACAAAGCTGTCGAGAAGCCTCTCTTTAGGTGTCGGTGTGCAGTGATGGATTATGCACTCATGGAAAAGGAGCGGAGCGCAAGAGCCGTTCTTCCCCCTTTTCTACCAGTTCACCTGAACTTATACCCGAGAAATGTCATAAGAATGAAACTTGTGAGAGTGGTAAATGTAACCTATAGTGTTCAGTTTGATATTTGCTAGAGACAGTAGTTTATTATTATTATTATTATTATTATTATTATTATTATTATTATTATTATTATTATTATTATTATTATTATTATTATTTCAAAGTGATTACATTGTTTTTTCCCCCTAGTTCGCACCCTTGAACTCACTGCATTGGAGATAGAATCTACAATATACTAGCTCAGCAAGACCATAATTTAGCTCCTCTGCGCCTCCACCACAATTCTCCGTGAACTCTGTTTGAACTGCCTCGCTGACTATAAATCATTTTTTCTCTCTCACACAAAAGCGCGCCGGTCGCTCTGGTGTGTCACCCCTTTTACAATTCCTCCTTACCTTCTGCGCTCTCGTGGCTCCTGACATAAACAAGCAAAGAAACCGTCGATAAACTTTTATTCCCCATTCCAATAACTTACACTGAAAATGGCGAAGAAGAGGATGCAATGCGCGCTGTGGGGACAAGAGGAATGCTATGCACATCTTATACAATAGTGTTTGAATGCATGGCTGTATTTATCTGTATATGCATTCATTTGGAGGCTGTGCACTGCAGAGATGTGACTGGATGTGCACAGGGGACGAAGGTGGGCAGATAAGAGCAGACTGAGAGAGAGCTGCGAGGAGACGTTAATGGGCAGAGGATGCTGTCGGTTAAAACGGTGCATACAAATGGCGCTGTCTTGGCAGAGCTTGCAGAAGATTTATGGGCCCAGTGCCCTATATTGCTGTAAACAATGCAGACTGAAATGAAAGGACTAGAGTTTGCAGGCTGCACTTCATAAGTGGGAAAAGACACACATTGTCAATTCCCTGAACAAACTTTGGCCTAAACTGAGAATGAAAATGTATGTTGTCCCGTCCCCCTATCAATGGATGCAAAAAGCCAAAGGGCCATGGTATGGCAAACTGCCCCAAAACTAAAAGTTGGGTTGTTTAAAATTCATTGGGAGCATAATTTCACCTTGGCTAGCATTTTTTTTTTAAAGTGGAATGAGCTTTATTGACAACCAGGCAAATTATTTTGGGGTGTGCGCAGTATATAAAAAATAAATAAATAAAAAAAAAAACATTTAAAAAAAAAAAAATATAAAAATAAAAAAAAAAAAATATAAATATATATATATATATATATATATATATATATATATATATATATATTATATATATATATATATATATATATATATATATATATATATATATATATATATATATATATATATATATATATTTTTTTTTTTTTTTTTTTGCAAGTTACCTCTACACTGCTGACATTTTTTTATATATATTTTTTTTTTATTTTTACGCACAGCACTAACTCAAATAGAGACATAAAAAATAAAATAGCCTCCTAACAGCTTGTGTGATAAAAAGTTGTCATTCGTGAACAGATCCACTTCTTTTCATTGGCCTATTGTAAATCCATATTTGAGATTCTACTCCCATCAATCCGTTAATGAGAATTGAATTACATGAATAACATAATCATAACTCAGCAGGTAAGAACTGAAGCCACACTCAACTAAAAAAAAAAAAAAAAACCAAACAATGGTGCAACAACAAAATAAAAACAAAAACGTGTAACTTATAAAGATAAAAACTTACATAAATAACCCATTACTTGTTGACATAGTAACCAGAAATATATGTAATAGACGTGTAAAATGCGACACTTGATCCTGGCTTTAAATGTGCACGGCTCCACAGTAAATCATTTGAACATGTCTGAATAATTGTATGTAAATGAGTTGAGTCCAGGGCCAGAAGAAAAGACGCGGTGCATCTGTTGGTGATGGAGAGAGATTTACGGATCTCTGACACACCCACCGCTGGTCAATGCGAGGCAGAGGGAGTCTGTCCCTAGAAAATAGCTTCGTGACCCCTGTTTCAACTCTACGCCTTTATGCAGCTGCCATGGCTGCTTTTCATGCACACTACAGACCAACAAAGCACTGGCCTAGACCTTTCATTAAGCACCGAGTGAGTGGACGACACTCACCTGAGACGAGTGGACACTGTTTGCACTTGGGCAGGTATTGAAACAGCTGATTACTCTGCCTTTCACAGCTGTCTGTGTAAAGTGTGGAATCTCTCTGGAAGACTGTTGAGGCCTTAGTGCACATAAATCACTCATTGCAAAGAATGTTGAGCTGAAAATGCACTGTTTGGTTGGTGAAGGAAATGCCAAGGAATTCAAATTCACAACTTTACTTTATCCTTTTGAATAAAGTAAGCTCAGTTTAAAAATAACCCAGACTTTCTAAAGTTACTCCAGAGCATAGAAACCTCCCCAAAGTAATTGGAAAATTCAATACAAGCCCCAAAACTATCTCGTAGCCTATGCCTTCTAAACGTATACTTCAAATATCTCAAATACAGATCACAAGAAGGACATATACACTGTGAAACAAACAGCCTCAGTCTAATATTAAAACACCGGCGATAACTGATTTATGGGTGACACTGGTGACAAAAGCGTTTGTTTAAGGAACTTAAAATCTCATCTCATTTTGTCCCATAATAAATCCAACAAATCCCACGTCAAAAGCGAGCTCCTGATAAAAAGACAAAAGTACGCCAATGTGTTTCTACTTCTGCTTTAGTTACAAAGGTGTCTCCCAGGGCAGTCTTTTGTTCCGCTGTAACCTGAGATTCACTTCCTCACTTCCTGGGACCATATCGGCACTGAGTGACAACAGTTATGATAAGATGATCATTTAGAAAAGAAAACGGAATCAGAGGATACTCATTCGTGGATCATTTTTAGTAGGCCGATACAGCCTACAACATTGTTTTACATTGTTTTACGAAATCATCTTCGTGCCTATTTTTGTTGTTTGGATTTTATTTTGATTTTGATTTTTTTCAAGATGAATTGGTGAAAATGAAAAGAGTAGCTCAACGACCAGATATGCTACTGTGCCAACGTGCTGCACAATGTTTTGATTCTGCCATCACCAAACCCAAAAATAAACCAAATATATGTGCTAGGGCGTGTGCGTGGGTCAGTGTGGAGAGAGGACGGTTTTCCAGAGAGCAGAGAACCAAATGGGACAGAAAACGTGTCCTTGAGGTGAACTCGGCTTTCCCTATACTTTGCTACAAAAACTTAAATAACGTTGTTTTTGAGAGGCGCGACGTGTAGGCGACAGGCCTCCAATGGGAGTGGACGGATGCTGCGACTTTGGTGAGGACATTAATTTCTCTAATGTGTCCAGCTACATAAAGGCTCCAAGAATCATTTTTCAGCACCGCCTCAATGCCACTCTAACGCCTTTACAAAGTGCTACGTCCACTGCGGTTAAAAACACAGAGTAGTAGCCCCAAATTCAACTTGGATGCCAACTTTTGGAAATATATAGACCAGAAAATATTTTGATGGAAAATATTTGATATCTAAATGTTCTTCTGTCAGGATTGTTTTAGCAAAGTATACACAAAGCTGTGCAGTGAAAGATTAATGATCGAGAATGTCTCTTTCCTTTGTGGTCCAACGCCCCCCACTAGGTCAGGCATTTTATAAGGCCTATTCATGTCACTATTTCAATAATCTATCAAATTCTTGCGCGTCTCTGGCTCCAAGTTATGCTTCAATCTGGGTTCTTCAAAGATGTGTCCGAAAGATAGAAAAATCGAGTCATGGGGACTGGAGCCAAAAAATACACTTTAAATGAACTGAGCATCGAGAGGCGTGCGTAATGTTTAGTGTAACCCATTCAGCATCTCTACAGTGTGGCTGCAAAGAAAAAAAAATCTCATGATGACGTTGCAGAGGGTTGCATTTTTACTTTCTTTTTAACAGGGTTTTCACGTGCGGTGCTGAGACTGAAGGCAAACTGTACTGGGGAGGCATCGTGTGGTGTTTTTACGCACACCACTCTCCAGTTTCATCCCCCGCCCCCCCACCAAAAAATAAACAATAATAATAAACTAGTATCCAGTCTTAATTCATCTGCATTATCACCTCTTTATTGTATTTGTATTTTACACGTCAAATCCGTCTACAAAAGCAAGACAGTGATTATGGTTAGAATTTTAAAAATATATTACAACAGATTATCACAATGTTCTTTCAGTACATGCAGCTTGTTTCAGTGGCGGGGTATGGGCCTCAATGGGCTGTATTAAGCGCTAATTGAAAGCCCCTCAGACTGATGAGCAACTACTTTAAATTTAATACAGAAAAAACGAGTCCATAATTAACTCTTGTATACCCTGATGTATCCTGCAGTATGTAGATGTTGTAACAGGAGATAATCCCAGGTTAAAGTGGTCAACAAGCCAACCCCAGCAGACCTCATCCTGCCTGGAATAAAGCTACGGCAAACGGGTTTAAAACAAGTAGACACACACAGTTTTATTGACCAGTATGATTAGCACAAATACACTAAACCCCGTCCATTGCATTTAACAATAAACGGTCTAAACACAACATCAACACCACAAAACGAAATCGAAATGAAAAGGCAGTATCTGAAATACACGAGGTAAAGCACACATTCACTTCAAGATTCATGGTGTGTATCAGCTTCATACCAAAAATAACTATCATTATATTGATTTGCTTCCAGTGTTTGAAATAAATAGATTGTGCATTTCACCTTGGGCAGCAGGGCAAAAGATTGGCCCACAATAACATTCTGATAAAATTTGTCTTTTTTCCTTCATTCAAAACATTTCAATAAAAACATTTTAATTGAACTTCAAATAAATTAAACCCTGTGTCACGTAAAAATAATTAAACGGTGTTCGCAGTAATCCATGCTATATAACATGCATTTTATATAACTTTGGACTTAAAGGAAACCGCACAAGATAGCTACCAAACAAAACGTGTCATAGTTCTATAAATAAGAGTCTGTCACGGCGCTGTGCTGCAGCTTTATAACCTGGTAATGTCCTCTCCGTGCTGTGCGCTCAGTTCATCCGCACTCGAGTTAGTGGCCGAGGCTGCAGTCACAGCGGCGGCCGCTGAACCTGAGCTGGAGCCTGATGATGATGAGGAGCGCACTTTAGTGTTGGGGAGCCTGTGGTCCTTTTTCCATTTCATTCTGCGGTTCTGAAACCAGATTTTAATTTGCCGCTCGGACAGCACCAGGGTATGTGCGATCTCGATGCGCCTCCGTCGAGTTAAATAGCGGTTATAGTGGAACTCCTTTTCCAGCTCTAAGACCTGCTGCCGGGTGTACGCTGTCCGAGACCGTTTGGGCTCCGTCCCATTGTATCCCGAGTTCACTGCAAAAAGGAGAAGTGCAGAAAATTGAGGAAAGGATGGGCAAACGAGAATGGCCTTAACTGATATGTGCAAAGAGATTTATTGCATGGATGTTTAGCTGTTTGAGGAATTGGTAAGAAGTTCTCTGCGTAATGAGAGGACCCTCACATCAAGCAATCAGCTAAATTATTAATGCAAGATTACAAAGCTAGTTTTTTTCTTTATTTCTACCCCCTCTCTCTGACTATGGTGCAATACATAACAGCAAAAGCCACATGGCGATACGGCTGCCCTGAGTATACCTCAGCTATAAAATTTATGGTGGGTGTAATTACCAATGCCGAGTCGTAAATCCGCCTCAATTGTGCCATTTCAAAGGCTTCCCTGCTATCGGAGCAGGGGCTGGCAATGAGCTGGGAGTAAGAGGCACATAGATAAAAGGAGAGAAGGAACATGAACACACAAGTTGCCTACCAGTGCTGACGTGAATCTTTTTCATCCAGGGATACACCACGGGCTGCTTGGAGGACGCTGTGCTGTTGGGATGCTCCGGCGTGGCTTGGTTGCAGGCGGAGGTTGCGGCCGGCGGGGTGGCAGGGGACATGGACAACTGTGGGGTTTCACAGGATGCGGGCTGCCCTTTACCAGAGAGCAGGTGCGCAGAGTGGGCTATTCCATGTCCCCGTGGCGTGTCAGGTTCTGGGATGCTTGCACAGTTATACTGGCGGTCTTGGTAGCTCGCCCGCGGAGGTGGATATAACTCCTGGTGATGATGCTGGTAGCCAGTGTCCCTCGCGCGGCTGTAATATTCTGGACTATGCTCAGGGATGTAGTTATTTTGCGAATATTCCTCGCATGGAGGAAATTTCGGATCAATGTAGTTAGACTCCATCAAATACGAGCTCATGATCATTAATTTCTGGAGTGGAAAATAATTTTTCTAGCTTTGTCGTTTTTCTGCTCCATAAAGCCCTCCTACTTGCGAGCAGCCCTGTAAAGTTACTTTTACCACGTGACCAAGTGGCCCAATAGCAGAGTCAGAGGTAGTTCCCGGATAAGGAACCAGAGGTATTTCATACCTCCAGTCGCCATTGTGGGCACAATGCTACCTCTCTCTCTCTATCTATCTCTCTCTCCTCTCTCTCTAGTTGTGTTACCACTGCCATTGATCTTGGGGACAAAACTAGTAGCTAGTTGCTGACCATAGCAAAAATAAAACAGGCAAAATCCTATGGACTCAATTATTCACAGGGACAATAGGTGATACGCCAAGGATAAGATACAACAATAGAAGAGCTATCATTTTGGAAGCTTGGCACCTAATACAAAGGTTACCTGCTAATTAATGAACATGCAGCCTTTACCATTAGCAGTTCAAGTGTGAAACATCAGTTAGTACTGTTAGGATAGAGAGTGGTGGAGCGGTGTGTGTTGTGTTAATGTCAGAGCACATGGCTACTGGAAAAAAGCTCTGTAACAACTTGTCACTGAGCTTGTAAATCAGCTTTGAAAGGCAAACAAGCTGGATCAAGCTGTAATCACAGTGCTCTTGAAACAACACACTTTGTTTACATCACTGCCAATACTTCCGCCCAAAACATCAAAGAGTTTGTTTAAACAATGAAGTTTTGTTTTGAAGTTTTTCATTGACATATGTCAGATAATAACAGTAGGGTGTATTTTGATTATTGATTTACCAGGAAAAAGATTTTATTTATTTATTTATTTATTTATTTATTTATTGCTTCTAAGATATGAGCAACATAGCCATATTCATTCTAACATGTTGTGATACATCCTGCTCAATAACATGCAGCAGAGTAAACTAGACAAGGCTATATGTCATCAGCAGTTGGCACCATGGGCCAGGACACTGTGAGATAATATAAAGAAATAGCACAATGTTAAGAAGAGCTACTGACTCTTGTAGGCCTATGTAGAAGTACAACATGAACCAGAAGCAGACAAATCAAGGTGATGGAAAAATAGCCTTTAGATTTGCCTTTGTTTTTGCATGTTTCCCATTTCTAAATTTTGAAACTAGCTGCCAAGAAAGACATGCATACTTAAATGTCTGCAGCACATAGCTAGCCTGTGTCTTTTTAAAGCTAAAGGAGATTTCTTGTAATACAGTAAAACCTCTGAGCAGTGCAAAAGTCACTGGAAACATTTCAGCAGGACTAACACAAACAGAGACACAGCAATGATGAGCAATGAAATAAGAAAAATATGGTTTGTGGCACATCTATGTTACAGAGTTGGTTTGCTTATCTTTGCTGACTTTCACATGGTAACATTTGACACTAATTGTATAGAGATTTAACTTTTAACTTTCAAAAAGATATATTTTTAAGCAGATGACTGTCCATACATCATTGTGTTCTGAAGCTCCTGTTGGCATGTTTATTCCACATAAACATTACTAAAGAGGTGGTCATTACTGTCATGTTAACAGCCCTCATGCCTCTGCAGACACTCACAAGAAATATTCCTGAAATAAATATCTCCAAATACCCCACGTGCCTGTTAACTGTCCACCAGCATCGGATTACAGTTTAACTGGGTTATTTCTAAAGCAATCATTGCATAATATTGTTTCAAACGATGTATTTCTGAGCTGGGCTGTTTGTACAGAATGCTCACGACATTTCTATTACCCTTTGCAAGGATGTTAGAGGCGTTTTATAGAGCAATAAAAGCTGTAAATCAGTCACTTTTAAACGACCTCTTGTTCCTAACATGTTTTACAGGGTCTGACACGGGAGTTGCCGTAGATTCTACGCGTGGGTCTGCTCTCAGTCCAATATTAGACAGAGTTACTTCATAATCCTGTATTGGGCCAGATGCTCTGCTTGAAGCGCACAGTAGAAGATGCAAAGAAGTCTTGTGGCGTGGGATTTCAGTTGGCCATGTATTCCTGTAGACACGGATTTGCGATTAATTAATTTACACAAATTCGGTTCTACAGGGTACATATAGACAACTAATGAGTTTAACAACAGAGTGCAATAACAGACTGTAAAATGCCCAGGTTCAGAACGTGCGTAAAAGGAATGAACAGTATTCAAAACGCACTCGAATCTTAGACATCAAGAGTGTTAATAGGAAGAAAAGATGAGAGATTCTCCTTTTCAACATGCACCTCAGGTCCATAAGCTGTCTGCTGTATGAATATTCAGTCCCAAACACGGCGCGTACAAAGGGACAGCGTGACAGGCCGCATGAAAAATAAGTTTCTATTGTTCTCAACCATTTCTTCTGCTTTCCATTACCATACTGACCGCTCGCTAACCCTTTTTCCCTGCCACTATGGAAGCTAATGAGAAACCAAGGATGAAAAATCACAATATCAGACATGCGAGCTGTTTGGGAGAGGGGGTTATTAAAAACAGCAAACATGTTCAGATTGTGAATCGATGCTATTGATTACGGTGGAAGGAAGAAACGAGGGAGCAACTTCAGGCGTTGTCAATAAACATCTATGTCTTCATATTTCTCTGTGCGTCAATACCACGGATTGTAGGAAATGCCCAACAAAAGCTGCGGAAAAGTTGTATTATTGGTCAAAATAAGCAGTACGCGTGCGAAGAAGCTGCACACACGCTCACTCGGTCTATGCGCAAAGACGCATTTTAATATTAGTTAGACAGGCTGACCCGCGGTTCACCCTCGCGTTTGACTGCCTCCAATAGTTCACTGCCAGGGATTATTGATGGAGGGACAGCAATGAATTCTTTCTCTCCATAAATGACTTTCAGATCGTGCACCTAGTTCAATAACTAGTTATAATGTAGAAGTGCAAAAAATGAGACCCTCGGGCGAACTAATTTGATGTTTCATTTGTTCATTTGAAGAATAGTTGAGCTACGCCACTTTTTGTGCTCTAATCGTGTTCAGCCATATACAACCACGACACCAGGATTGTTCTGGTTTTAATTTGAGACCCAACAGTAGCAGTTGAAGTCTAATAACTGCTGTAGCCTAATACTTGACCTGGATGCAACAACATGCACTCCCAGATGTACAGCGCACACTTGAAGCTCTTTTAATCAAGCCCTTAACCTAATAGCCTACACGTTTACTCTCAGCACGTCTTACGTCCAGTGTGAATAAAAACATTTAATGAAACGCAGGCTGACTGGAGAGGAAAGGTTTAAAAGAAGTTACAGAACGAACCACAGTCCAAATAATTTGAATAGCAGTTAGGGTCACAAATAAACCAAGACTGACTCAGTTACCTTTAAAAAACCCACAAAAAACCCACAAAGCTTAACATGGTTGTGACGTTAATGCTTTTAAATGTTGGTTTTGGAAAGGCCAGTCAAATGGAAAGCATATAAGTTGTAAATGGAAAGTATAGAAAATGGAAAATATATTGAAAGGCATGCTTGTAGTCAGTACAAGGTTAGTAATAATAACCATTTCCCATGGATTTGGTGCCACACTTACAAGGACATCCACGGAGCAGTTTTTGGGACTCATCTGAAAAACACAAAAAGGAAAATACATGTATATATCTATATATCTATGTCATATACATATATATATACATATACATATATATATATAAACATACAACATGTATAAAATAACATACATTTTGCATTTTGCATTATGCATTTATCCAAGCATATAGGCCTCATAAAAATAAATGTGAACAATGTGAACTCATAATACCTCGTGTGGCCAACACATCGAGGCTGCACACACAGATTCGTTTCAATTTTGAAAAGTAATAATTATACATGAACAGTCTAAAATACACATTTGTATCGATTATCTGCAAACATAAATGATCTTTCTGCCGCCAAAATCTAAAGAAATCCATGAAAGGCCTGTACATATCTCACAGTAATGCACATTACGAGAGCCCTGCACAAGCCACTTTAAAGGCGCTGTTAGTGATTCAAGGACGTGGCTCATAACTTAGTTATTGCTAAGCGTAAAATGTGGTGCACTCGTAGTTCTGCCCTAGAAACGCACTGACATGTGTGGGCTCCCACAGAACTGGGACCAGCAGCTTGGGACGGGTCATTTTCAGAGAGTAAAAGCAAATTTACTGTCGTTTTGGTATTTCCTCGGGCGAACTGACTGTGAATAGAAAATCCCCCGACTACAGCGCGCGAGTGAATTATGTACCAGAGACAATACAAAATTACGACTTTGTCTTCACATTGTTAATACGTTTCCCTGTGTGTACATTGAGGAAAGTACGGCTTATGTTTTAAGTTTCTCATTTAGTCAAAGAAAGCGAGGTTCAGTCGGAGGGAACCTCTACAGCTTTAATAATGAAAACTTCCCAGGTCAAAGAAAGGAAAAGCAGTGTGCAACGTGACAGTGACAGCTGATTCTTGAACTTCTGCATTGTATTACCAGACAAACATTAAACATTATGATGATGATGATGATGATTGGTTTATATTTATGTTTTTTGGGGGGGAGGATAACATGTTCTTCCTGTGGAGGACAAAGGGAGCACTAGTGCATGGCCTGGCACAAGGGCGTAATGCCCGCAGTGTAGTGGTGTCATGCAGTGCCCCCTATTGGAGGTGTAAGTGATACTTCTGTGAGCAGGAGGTGGAATGCAAGATGTCAACACTGGCCTCCTTTCCCCCACTTCCTTAATGTGATCATTGGGTAAATATAATCGGATTTTAGGACATGTGTTACCTGAGATGAGCTGTTCTGGCAATGAAAGTTGCATTTAAAAATCAATTTCCCACTACTGACGTGCTGCATGGTGCTTTATTTGGAAAGTGGGTGACTTGATTCAAAAAGATGCAAACTTAAGAATCTAGTAGGCCTAAGTTAAGCAAATGTAGACGATGCCAAATAACAGCAAAAAGAAAGTTACCTACGATATACCATATGCCATATTTTATGTATCTGATAACACATTCAACTCGTACCATTTTTGTTGATACATGGGCTGAATGTATAAAACAAAATGAGGAATAAAAGTTTGGTACAAAAAAGAACAGAAAGAAGTGACGTCCTTTCTCGTTCACTGAGTGCATTTTTGGAGAGGTGCAAGCTGCACCGATTGAACGACGCCATAATTACACTGCAAAGTGACTTTGAGTTAAACGCATCCCGTGGCCTCTCCATGACCCCAACAGACAACAGCAGAGCGAGACATCAAGCAAAAGCTCTCTCTACGCCAAAGGGAAAGCACTTGGATCGAATAAAGACAACCAGATTGCGTAAAAAAACAAAAAAAACAACAACAAAATTAAAACAATATCAGTCCTAATATATTTTTTAAAATGCATCAGAGGTTCAGAGAGTAGAATTGAACGATTTAGATAAATATTCATGCTTTGATAAAATAAAATAATCAGACAATTAACGGTGTTAACTTACATTTTATTTCTATTTTGCAACAGATTAAATAGGTTTGTATTTGATTACAACCGTTTAATTTCTCATGCGTTATTTAAAAATACATTGAATAGCGTTACTTTTTAATTAATGCAAGAAGGCGTAATAATTAGTTTAAATAATTTGTTTTACCAACAGTGTGACAGAAATGTACAAAACTCAAAATCTATTATTTGAATGCAAAATCATAGGGCATCTACTTAAGGCGCATTTTCAAACCTACAAGTTTAAAATACACTTACTGCCGCATCTTCTGTCAATTCTCCGCAGCGGTCACTGCACAGTCCGCAGAAATGTTGTGGTCCTTTAGGCTACACAAAGCTCTTTCTTCCTCAGATAAGGCAAGCAGCTGCGATTCCGGACAGTTAAGATTATATATGATGTGTATATATCGAAGGTTTGTCAGCTCTTCCAGGCCATAAAACCCACTTAAATGACACCACGTGCTTCCTATGCACCATTCACAGACCCTGCTTGAGCCAATTGGCATATGTAACCTTGTAAACCTTAAAATACCCTAAAAGAAAGACATACAAAAGGGATTCGTTACTTTGTCCCGTATAAGGTTAGGCTCATCAGACCACAGGCAAATTGGACGCAGCGCTGACCACCAGGAAGTTATAGGAAACTTTAGTCCGAGGTGAGTTATTTTTGATATTTGCATTAAAAAAGATAATTATTGTTATAATACAGACTTTCTTTTTTTTTTTTTTTTTTAATAACAACGTTAATGGACACTTGTTTTGTTTTTATATTATTGGCTAATGATGGCACAGTCAAAGCGCAATGACAGCGTTAAGTGAGCATAATGGCCTCAGAGGTGGCGCGTCATTGTACCAGAACAGGACGCAGTGGTCTCACCTCCTCACGCTGTATTGTTTCAGGCTACTGTGCGCTTTCCCTCTTTATCCAAACAGGAAGCATTGTCCGCAGGGGCTCTGTAGAGGGCCAATAAACTGTGACGAGGGGCCTTCGCAGCCCGTCCGATAAATAGAGACAGTTTTTGCAGTGGTATTGGCATCAGATGACATTTTATTTTTCGTCGTTCACTCTTGTGAATAAACACATGAGCTGAATATTAAAATTGTATCAGTTTCACATAACATCAACATCACAGTAGGTGGCTCCTTTTTGCAACCATTTGGATAACACTCCACGTCAAACCACATTCGAACAGAATCTACTATGTTTAAAACTGTCGGCTGTGAAAGTCTTTGCTGAACTTAGAAAAGTTTAATGATGAGGTGACACTGGCTCCTTAGCTCTTATCTTAATGACAATGAGGTTACTACTGATATTGTGTGCCCTGCTTTGCAGACTGTCCTCTTAGTGCTCTCAAGTGAGGTTATCATCGCATAGGCAGCAAATTAATTTAGAAATGTAAACCTATTGATCAAACTGAGTGATATTCAATACATTAGGTCCCAAACTGCAGCAAGTGACACATAATTGGTGATGAAGCACGCAGCGTAGTGTCATGATGTCATTGCTTTACAAGGTTCATCTGGAGGTCACGCGCCACTGTACAGCCCTACAGAGCGCGCGCTCAGGGCAGTTACTCTTTTCCTTTCTGCTTTGAGTCCTTCTTCCACTTCATGCGCCGATTTTGGAACCAGATCTTGATTTGCCTTTCATTCAGACACAAGCTATGAGCGATCTCAATGCGTCTGCGGCGGCTCAGGTACCGGTTAAAGTGGAACTCCTTCTCCAGCTCCAGAGTCTGGTACCGGGTGTAGCTGGTCCTAGAGCGCTTCCCCTCCGTCTCTAAAGAGGCAGTGAAATTAGTTAACCTCAATTAGCACTGCACTGCAAGACAATGCACACGAAACGCACAATTATTCAAGATAAGGGCCTAAAAATGTCACCTTTCATGGCATTATTTCTGATTCGACCATGCATCCTAGCTTTAGAGGATGATGGGATATTTAAATATAACCGATAAACGTAAATATAAATAAAAATGTCGCCTAACTGTTTTGTTTTTGTTTTTTTCTCCCTTTCTAAAAATACCGTGCATTGACTGGTGATCGAGGAGCTTGCTTTTTATGTAGCACTTGCACGTGCGTAAAATAGCCTATACGCCATTCCACATAAAATGTGGAACAGGCCTTTAAAATTGAACTATTTATATACGTCTAACTTCAAATCAAGCCCAAACGAAGGCCTGCTAACAGCAACAGGCCTTCTCCGAAATATTTGAAGATCTCTGCTCAGACCTGAGGTTGTGCTCAAAGGCTCATAGAGACAGGTTGTGTCGGTCTCTCGTTATCGAGCCGAGGACGAAGACACAGTGAAGGAATTAAGGAGCAAGTCTATTCAAATCTTTTCGAGGTGAAAAGTTCACGATTAGGTCAGGGCAGTGGTGTTTCCCAGAGTTCATCTTAAGGCTAGGCTTGTGTCTGTCTCTCATACCCCCCGCGCACACACATTACCTACTGAGCCTTATCATTTGTAAGTATTAGCTAAAGTTTCAATATAAACTAAGCGAAAGCAAATCTATATTTATAACTTGTTTGGAAAATGATACTATTATTACAGTTTGCTTCTCTTATCCAATTATAATACCATAAATCACCCTCAGATCACCTCTTCGTCGTAACAGAGCAGGTTTACGAGCAATGGATGCCTTTGTCATAAAATTTATGACCGCGAGTTTTTATTATTTCCTGCGTTTGGCCTATAAAACTCAAGAGAGAAGTGGAACGATCGAAAAGAAGGGTTGTAGTCAAAAGATTGGGAAACGCGTCTTTCGCACTGAAGAAATAGGACAAACTTTACCGTGGCTCATGTGCAGTTTTGTCATCCATGGGTAGATCTGGGGCTGCTCACTCCTTTCTCGTTGACTTGTGTTAGTGTGTTGTTTCAATCCTTGTGCGCTATCTTCAGTCCTCTGACTGTCGTGGCTTTTGTTGACTCCGTATTTGGAGCTTTTTCCCGTCTCTCGGTTTCGTCCCAGCACTGACGTGCCACCGTAGCTGTGCGCGCCCGCGTCCACTGTAGAGTTACTGGAGACCATAGTTATATGCGATCTGGATTGGAAAGTAGCTTCCGAGTTGCTATGCAGGCTAGTTTTTATCTCGTCCCTATCAACAGAGGTCGTTAGGACGGGACAAGGGTATAATCCTCTCGCGTCAACACCCGTATAGCGACTGGACGCGCGTTCAGACACATCAAAATTAAACATGGCATTTGAAGTTGCTTCCGCTGTTTGAGTGAAATTGGAGCTGTGAATAAAAGCGCTCATGTTGAACTCTTCAAATCTGCTGGCTGGACGTAGCGCGCGTTCCGTCGTGTTTGCAGATCATGTTGCTGACTCCATAGTCTCTTTTTAAGCGAAGAGCTTTTAACTGAAAATAGGTTAATCCAAGTTTTATAGTGGAAACAGGGTTTGGTATCTTTTTATTTCTTGATCGCCAACTGCGCTGCCCGCAAATGGGGTGTTTGTATGGGATCACGTGCGTATGTTGGCCAGTCATAAATTGGCTTTGATACTCAATGGGGATATTGATGAATAGCCGAAACGTGTCCAGTAAAGTTTGAGCTGCTGGTTTGCGAGGACCAGGCAGCGTATGGTTAGCGTAAAAAGGGCACCACAGTAAGACAAGAGCGTCATCTGGTGTCTGGTATGGGGCAGGACGGGCACTGCGGTCACTGCTCCAAACTTCGCCTGTCCTTAATTAGATAATAGACCGACAGCATAAGCACAATTCAGCATAATAATGATGTTAATAATGATAATAATGATAATAATAATGATGATGATAATAATAATAATAATAATAATAATAATAATAATAATAATAATAATAATAATAATAATAATAATAATAATAATAATAATAATAATAATACGGACAGAATAGCGGGTCTTCTACGTTACACAACCGTAAACTAACATAAAGATAAGGACTTTTGTTTCTGATTGTATTCCTGTTATATTAGTAGTTACCAATTTCTATAATATAATCACTTTCTTTTCACGGTTTTTTGTTTAGTTTTAAACATTTTACACACGACAAAGTCAAAAGTTTTACAAATACTTTATTTGTGATACACAATTATGACAGTTCCCAAAATGGTGATAATTACAGGTGTACAAATCTAGGTGACAGGAATATCTGGATTATGTCCCGAAGAACAAAGCGCAGTTCATTAATATTTGTTTTCTTTTAAGCCTGGGGCCACTATTAAAACTAAATACAATGAAGTACTAGTCACTGCAGTGCACGTGTTTATTTTGGTTATTTACAGCGAGTTGGTCTGGTTCAAATGTGAACTTGAAATGAAACACATTAAACTGCTTCTGAACCAAATGGAATGTGGGTGTACAATACTTTATGTTTTTTGTGTGAGGTGATCAAAGGATTCACAGTGATGAATAGGCTGTGGGGGGGATAAATATACTGGGAAATAACGTAGGAAATTAATACTCGTTTGATATTTGCACAATATCATGAAGTGTAGCTTGCAGTGACAAAAACACTGCAGTCCAATGTGCCCTTTTGGGGCTAAAATAAATTCTGAGACTCAATACTCCGTGGTCAAGATATAAGTGCGGCGGGACAGCCAACATGCAGTGAAGCCGCTCCCATGTTCATTTAGGTAGTTTAGGTAGTTGTTGGGTTTTGTTCGGTCATCTGATTTAGTAAATCCCTTAACTATTCCTTCTTCTTGTTGTCGTCCTTCTCTTCCTCCGTTGCCTCAATGCGTTCCCCCTCCTGGGAACCGCCAGTCTGTTCAGTTCCAGTCACCGTAGATGTCAGGTTGCTCTCTTTCTTCCACTTCATACGCCGGTTCTGAAACCAAATTTTGATTTGGCGCTCCGTTAGACAAAGCGCATTTGCTATTTCGATACGTCTGCGCCTTGTCAAGTAGCGGTTGAAATGAAACTCCTTCTCCAACTCAAGCGTTTGATAACGAGAGTATATCTGACGTCCTCTGCGCCTGTCTGTCCCGTAACCTACTCCTGTGGGGTACACAAAGTCATAACGCTCAGTTATTCTCTTTCAAACTGCAGCCACATCAAAGTCTGACTATATCTGTCAAGACATGAAAACAGATTTAGCTCATGGTAATGTTTGATTCGTTTTAGGCAAATATATATGTTTTTGTTTTGGTTTATTTTTTATTTAGTTTTTTTTTTTTTTTTTTTTTTTTTTTTTTTTTTTTTTTTACATTAGCCTAATTTTCTTTACACTGTTTTGACTATTGTAATTACAAGAGTATCTGGGCTGATATGGTCAAAATCATCCTAAAATGCTATTTGTTTGCTCATGCAAAGACCCATCTACAAGTAGAGAGGACACAGTCATGTTTTATGGGGCCATAAAAACTAACTTACTCTCTGGGTAAGACATATCGTAAAACTGGCCCATTTTGTTAATTTATTTGTCGTAGTAAAACTCACCACTGTGTGAGTTCATTCGCTGCATCCACGGGTAGATCGGGATGTTGCTCTTCTGATCCTGAGCTCCTGCTCTTCCTTGATCCAGACTGTACTCTTGAGCAATGTGGCTTTGTGAATTAAGTCCCATGTTTGTTTGTCTGCAGCTGGGGAGCACGTCCTTGTCTTGAAGAAACATATTTGATCCATATTCATACTGTGCCCGGCCAGAGCCAAACACAACGTTGTCTTGTGGAGAGTAGAAAGGTGCATAGATCCGATTTTGAGACACTGCCGCGCCGTAAGACGAGAAATGTCTGACCGTGTCATAGGTGGTGGAGTTTAGAGGCACATTAGGTAAAACCTCTTGACCACCGGATAAATGGCACGAGAGCGACGGATTTGCGAAATAAGAATTCATACCTTGCTTTTAACCCTCACTCCAACTCTCCCCACTTCTTGTTCGATCTTTCTGGTGTAAATCCTCTTCCGTTTCTCTCACGCAACCACACCTTTGTCTAAAGTGTTCTTTCTCCCTTTATACTTCAACTAAAGTGATGCGAGGGCTACTTTGAGGATTCAATATTATTAATTTCCAATCTCCGGTTAAGACGCACAAACCCGAGTGTTATAGTCGAGGCTTGGCTCGGTGAGAGACAATATGACAACGTCAGCTGACCAAGCTCAACCAATTGAGAGGCAGGAGTTGAAGAGAAACTGTAGCTTTTAGCTCAAAGCTTGAACATTAGTGCTAAATGCCGATAAACACGAAGTAGACTTGGACTGGCACATCGGACAGATTGACACTGGGAAATGGCTTGTGTTGCACACGTTTTGAAGCTTTTGAGAATGTTATCCAAAGTGGGCCTGTTTAATAGTTTCACATAATTAATAGGTAGGCGATAGCGTCACAGACACTCAAAGTGCTAATGATTTCATTTCCTTTGTTGCCTGATATGTGTAGTAGCATGTTTTGCATATTTCAGTCTGGTTTGTATATTTTGAACTTTTTAACCATATTGTGCACACACTCACCTCATCGTCCTGCCCCTAATACGCACGTGTTGGCATTTATATTTTACATCAGCCTCATACATACTGTTTATTGTTTCTTAAGCGAATGAATGTCCTAACTTGTGGACTGCTATTTCTGTTGACTGGGGGAGGTAGTAAGAATGCGTTTATGGTCTCTCTTCTGGGCAATAAAACAAGTTACGTTCCCCAACTCACAAACAACTATCTCTGCAGCAGTGCATTTCGGCAACGCACGTCGGAGTCTCTGGACTGTTCCCAGTGTAATGCGCACGGGAAAAGACATAAAAGTCATAATTTCTGCTTCCGTTCTCGTTAAATCTAAGCACTTATTACGTCTAGCCTCGCGGACAGGCCTGCTATGACGACTGTGCTGGTCAATGTGTGACGCGCGCTCAAGGTACAGTTTCTTCATTTAAAAAGGGCGCATGGGTTTTGGCTTTTTGGATGACCGGTTATTTTCTTGTTCGAATAAATGGTTGGCCTTTCTCTGTTACAAATTATGGAAAAGGGCCGCAGCAATCTAAGAGTCGATAGACAAAAATACATTTATTACTTTCACACAACTATCATGTTTATTTTGGTCACCCATGTATTTAAACAACGTGCGTCTTACGTAGATCGCTGTATTTATTTAAAAACATCAGGTGGAGGAATCCAACCACTCACTACTCCGAGTCACTGATTTGTTCAGTGAGTGAATAGTTTCGCAGTGCAACAGCAGCATTGCCTCTGTTGTTTGAGGTCTAACTGAATGGACCATAAAAGAGACAGGAACAAAGAGGAGGAAGTGGCCGGTGCAATAAAAGCTTCCCATCACCTTATTCCCGACCATATGTGACATCCGCGCACAGTTCAGACAAACACATGTAAACGTGAAAGAAAACTAAGTTACAAAACTATAGATATTACAGCATAAGACCTAATGTCCTGCGCACTTGAGTAGCCTAAGTTTTTATCGTATTATTTATAAACTAAGTAGAGTAAAGAGACAAGTTTTAAGGAATGTAAACTCATCTATTAAAACAGAAATTACTCTAAAAACACTTAAAATTGCATTTAAATATTTCAGTTAATATGGAACTAACTGGACCTTTTATCATCTTTAATTATCAATCCGAGGCTTGAAGTTAAATAAATAAATATGCTTAGCCTATTTGACATTTTGCGTATATCTGTTTTTATTGCACAGTTGTATTATTTATTTATGTATATTTATTAAGATTGACAATTCCAGTCAAATAATTTGAGAAAGGGAGAGGGCTCAATGGTGCGCTTGTACAACTTTTCCAAATGTTTCGCTTTCCCAAACGCTTAAGTGTCCAGCAACATGAGGGCACACGGCGGGCGGATCATAAAGATTGGAGCTGTAAATAAACTGGACTCTCAGCCCAAAATGTGGCTGGAATGCTGCCGAGCCTCTACACTGCCAGTGTGCAGAAATAGAAAGGTCATTCTTTCTCCTCGTGTGTTTTATTGCGGGCCGTAAGGCAAATCACATGCGCGGCTTTCGATGAGTGAAGGCGAGAAGCCGTTTGGTCGAATTTTGCAGGACTGTGAGACCATATGCAACGATAGTCAAGTCACATAAGAGAATGGCAATAAATGTACAAGCTCAAACTATTCAATGTATTAATAGTAAATTTTATTATTATTATTATTATTATTATTATTGCTATTATTATTATTATTATTATTATTATTATTATTTATTATTATTATTATTATTATTATTATTATTATTATTGTTGTTGTTTGATGTTGTTGTTGGTGGTGATATAGGTTACTTCCTAGGTTAGAGTTAAGTGCACGTGCAGAGGCTCTGGGAGAGGGCCTGCATCAAAGCAGGGGCCCATTTGGTCAGAAATCTATGCGTTCTCGGCGCTTTAACATTCAGCGGCACAACATCGGTCAGGATTAGTTGTATGGGATCTGTGAAATTTCTACTTTAGCGTCCATGATTAAAAACACAGCTTATGCATACTGCTCGCTCACTGCAGCTAATAAGGAGTAATTCTTGTAGTAACAATGTAAAGCCCTCTATAAGCGCTTTACCATCGTCGGCTGGCCCAATTAATGTCCGGAAGTGTTCGACTTTTTGCTCGTTAAGCACTCAGGAAGCTGTTGGTCAATGAGCGCATGTTGATCCACACATCATAAATTATGACCATTAGCGAGAACATTTCAGGCTGTCGAGATTTAAAAGTGAGCTTCTAAATGTGGTGATGCGGACAGTTTCATTACTTCATAAGTTTTCATGCCAGAGTTTGTCTGCTTTAACAACACAGACGCAGTGCTTCTCCATTTCATTTGAACCCAAACCGCATACACTGAGTACCCGCACCCTTTCTGTCTTTCTGCAGGCTATGCGGAGAGGAGCCGCGAACTCCAGCCACTGCAGCAACACCACCAGACTCCCAACACAACGCAGGACAGGAATATTGAGACGGCTGCGCTCCAATAAGCTTTTACCCGTGATTTCGACAGTGAACAGACACTGGGAGTGTTTTGTTGAACTGCAGCGGCCTGGTAAACACCTGAGCGCTCATCTTCAAATGTAACCAACTCACCACATCTACTTAGGCCAGTGTGTACCATACTCCCGTCTATTTGGCCAAAAGCTTAAGGAACGTGCATTGTGAGTTAATAAGGGATATGCACTGACGTTTTATTGCTGCGAATGTGGTTTGACAGACTATCACTGACATCACATTGCTTGTAGGGCCTATTGTTCAAGACAGAGTGGATCGTGTTGTGTGCGTTGTAAACAAACCCAGCAAAAGCAGGCCTTATTTTATATCAATTAACTGCATGGCACAGACTACGTGACGTCCAAACTAAAGATGCCTTTCTTTTTGTGACACTGAAAATAATAATGGCATTGGAGTGCGCCTTAAGAGTACGCATTATTATCCGCAGGTCAATTTGGGCCATGTGAAAAAGCGTTTAGCTGCACGTGAAAACCCAACATTCAGCTTCAAATAAATAAAACAAACGACCTGCTGCTTGTCATTGTCTTGTCCGCACTTATGTCATAGCACCACCATTTTAGATCTGTCAAATTGCCTCTTCACATTGGAATAAGTGCGCACAACAGAAAACAAACCCACTCAATCCAGCGCTGTGTATCACTTATCCCAAGACCTGTCTCAAGCTTGGGTCGGCCAGCTGACATCCGCAGTGGATCCCAGAGCTGCCGTAAACATCTAAGAGCCAACCCCCGCCCACTTCTACATAACAACAGAGCATGGTGATCGCTAGGGGGCAGTGCTGCTAAACAAGCCAGTCCGCCTGTCAATTCCCACATAGCTGATGATTGTATGAATGCTGTACATGCGCGTTCATCAAATAACTTCTGGGTGTTATTCAAAATGTTGGCTTGAATATGTGACAACAAATATGACAGATAATTAGACTATCCACACTGACAAGACCAGCTGCAAGACCAATCCATCTCAGGCCAATCAGAGACATTGGCACTGCCCACAAAGTTCACTCTGGTTTGGCAAGCAATAAATAAAACACATTTACGAAAACTGCAAATGCACATCCATAACCCCGTGTGCTCTCAGGATCAGCACAGGCTACAGGTAACAGGAGATGTCTGCTAGGGGCTGGAGGCTGCAGGCTACAGGTCAGGTCACATACATCTGTGCAGTTCTCTGAATTTCAATCACGTCATTCACTTTGCATCAGTCGGCTTTGAAAAGCACACAAATCACAGCAGATGAACATTGGATTGAAGGAGAAACTGCCTTACCTCCCCGTGGCACTTTGCTGAGCGCATGCAGCTGCTGAGCGAGGGGTCACGATGGCGTGTAGGGGACATCACCACGGCGCGCACACGGTCTCACTTCTTCACGTAAGGTATTTCAAGGAGACAGAATCTAGCAGTGTATTTGTTTTCTCACAGCCATCTCCTTCTCCCAGTCGCGGCTTAGCTTTATTGCCTCCGGGAATAAACGCAGAGGCGGCGACTGCCCTGAAGATCCCTCTGTCAGGAAGTCAGACATCATCGGTGATTATCACACGGAACCGCAATCAAACGCCGGTTTACTACAGTTCTTTCATAAAAGCAAAAACGAGCTTACGCGCAGCAGCTTAGTCTGCCGCTGATACAAGGGAAGGACCAGGGAATAGACAACAGCATAAAGTTCATGTTCATAGAGCGTGTGCCACGTGGCTCGCCTCAGCCTATCACAGAGAGGATTCAGTCGTAAACTTTTATTACTCAGCTGTAAATTTCTCTCTTTAACAACCAGGAATGTTTGCACCCATCTTTTCACTTCTTTTCAAATGGACAAAAACTGCTTCACAATAAGGAATGCAGACTTCCACATATCTCACACATTTCAAACCATATATGGCAGTTCCTTTATATGGTGTGCCACTGAAGCTGCTAGGCCAAATGCAAAATAAATACAAGTTAAATAAAAGGAGGGGCAGCAGGAAAGCCGAGATTTTTGGGGAGGAGAGATTTGGGCAGATTTGGTGCGTGTTTTCAAATTAAACCGCAAACTCAAGTCCTTTGTATCCATCGAATGTAAGAACAACAAAAATCAGGCCTAATGCTCATGATGCGTATTGATGCATTCATTAGCTCAAATAAAACAAATCTGTCATGTTGCATAATGTTGATAAAAATAGATATGTAAATATGTAATGTCATTTTAGTTTTAATGTGGCTAGATTTTAACAAATATCTACAAGGCAGTGAAATGAGAGCAAAAAAGCCGCATTTAGATTTTCTTTTTGTTATAACTATTTTTATTTTATTTAATCACAAATAAGGACGAAACCCCTTGTATTTTATAGCATGTTCAACGGCTTCAAAAAGAGACAGTACGTGTATGTCAAACGTAAGCGGGTTTATTCCTGTAATTCCAGTAATTTCTTCGAAAAATGCAGGGACTTTTTGTTACAAACAGCCTACGGGCCAGATCTTTTAAAATAACATAAGACAAAAGTGTTCTGTTATGAAAATTGTTATACATACTTGTTGTGGTGGTGCGCGGTGTCCTTGCAGGTCATGGTCTGCACTGATCTCAAACTGACGCAAACAGCCACCGAGCAGCGTCTTTACACCACCAATAAACTTTACAACAGCTACACTAAACTTTAATGGCAATGTCAGCCCCATGCTAAAAGTACACACACACACACAGGCCATATGAGGCTCAGAATAGGTGTCATTTAGGAGCACGCTATGGAGATTGGCTGAACCTTTACGCACAGACGCAAAAAAGACATGTGCAAAATAAAGCGCGTGAATTTAAAAAAAAAAAAAAAAAAAAAAAAAGGATACACGTTGGCTGAACTACTCTATATGTGACCCATCATTTTATTTCCCCTAAAACAAAATTATAATATTACAATAATCAAATTACTTCAAAGTGAAGTTATGTTAAGTCACAATAAAAAGGTCCCACAAAGGTACAAAGAAATACTCAACAGCCAATATTAATATTTATTTATTTATTATTATTATTATTATTATTTTAATTAATATATTCACTGTCAATTTTCCATCAGTTTTCTTCGATAAAGAAGTTTCTCCCATAAGTATCAGCATCTAGCGGTCGCTTACACACCAAATGCACATATTCAAATGAGGGAATGGACGGGTGACGCTGACAGAAGAGATGCTCTGAATAATTGAGCACGAGCGCAGACAACGCAACTAATAGTGGGAAAAGTCAATACAGTGTTACAACCGAGGTGAAGTAAAATACAGGCACCTTATCAGATAAACTGCGTGTAAACAATACTGCTCGTAATCTTTTATTGTATTATTTTGTCAAGCCTCAGTTCAAGCCACACTTTGTTTAACCGTCAAGACTTTGCGTTTCTACCGCAATAACCTGGGTTGCACGTGGCCCGTAGAACAACAGTTGGGTTTACACTCTATTTTGCAGCTTGCATCCGTTTACCCCACTCATTTTTATGTCCGTCCAAGCTGCAGGGATATATTTTGTGTAGTGGGCTGGATTTTAATCATTTCTCAGTTTTGTGAATTGATTAAAAGCAGATAATGTAATATTCTAGACTGCGTGGGCTTCAAAATACATAAATAGAAGAATAAATCCCCGTGAAAGCTTTGTGATTACTTACTGTATCATGACACCACATCACATGTTAGTCAACCCATACAGTCATTATTCTTCTCAACATTTATTAAAAAGGCTAAGAGTCCTCCCTTAAGACAAGACGCCTATTATTACGGGGATGAATCAAACGCGTGTGCATGGCTTTGGAGTGTACACTGCGCGCGCACTCAGTACTTTGAACAGAGGAAAAATGGGCACAGCTCCATATGATTTGATCCCCCTGTTTGGTTTATGTATTTACATGGATTAATACAGCAGCGGACAGTGACTGAAAATAAGTGTATCAATGTGCTCTGGGGCAATTCAAGTTGTTTAATGAAATATGTTAGTGATACAATTTCCTGGTATCAACTGTGTGAATGTGTAATAGATGTATTGCATTATTTTTGCTCTTGTGTATTTGATGTGTGGGCTGTTATCTAAAACTCAATGTTGTAATATTAATAAAAAAATAAAATAAAATAAAACAGATATAAGAGTGAGCCATCCTGTTTATTTGTGATTTTACATCAACAACGGCGAGGACACACAATTCCGTCTTTCACGGGAGAAACACTAGGAAACGAGCATATTGTTAACATCAATATATAACAAGACGTACATAAAGGTTATATTCAGTGCAAAACTACTACGCTATATCACCAGCACATTAAAATAAAAACTCCCTTATGTTTAAAATATGTGTTATTGTAGCAGGTATAATCATACACATCGCTAAATGTGCGTTATAGGCAGTTTTAGTTGTTGGGGAAACAGCTTAAATCTTTTCAGAGCGATGCCCAAGAAAGAGCGTGGAATAAAAATCAGTAACGGGCATGGCTCTGAGTTTAGGTAGTGCCGAGTACATCTTAAAAAGGGTTGGCTTGAAGCTAATTGTCTTCAACAAGTGTATATTGTATATGGGGTAAATGCTACACAGATAACTTAATAGAATAATAGAAGGTTATATAACACTTTAAACTTAAAATCATATGAAATCTGTATATTCCAAAATCTCTATTGCAATTCCCCCAGGTTTAGGTAGCATCAGAGAATTTCAAACGATTGCATTTCCCTGGTAATCCTAGAGAAAGGAAGTCTGAGGAGCTAATGGCTATCTCTAGGCCATCCACATAAAACGATAAACAGTACAGTAACAATCAAGATTCAAACTGGTTTATACACAGGCTGTGCGCCGATGTGACAGTTATATGAAGTCTCAACAAACCGGGCCTACAATTCTCAAAGGCTACTCTGATATGACACTGTAAATGTAGGCTGGTATCTATTTACAAAACACGTTGGCGTTGGTCTTGATCTTATTTGGCTATGCGTTTTGATAAAAGCACATTTGTAAAAATAGGTATGCCATTTCCCATCTAACATGCGTTATTTTACAGAGACACTATTTGACAGATTCAAGTCTCTCAGAAAACCCAAATGTTATAATACTGGACAAATTTGGACTTTTTATGACAGCAGTATTGGTGGGATTTTCTCCCTTTTGACAAATTGAATGGGTGGTCATAAAGTTGACGCTCTGTGCCTTCCTCTGACTCTCGGTCTGTTTATGGGGCCTCTCTTTTCTCTCGTTTTCAGCCATATAACCATAAAAAGGACCATAAAATCATTCCTTGGCCTCTTCCTTTTCTTCCGCTTCTTTCTCTTCAGTTTCTTCCCCTTCACCGTCCTCGTTGCCCTCCTCTTCGGCCTCGGCTTCAGCTTCTCCTCTCTGGCCTGGAAACTTGTCTTTGTTGTTTTCCTTTTTCCACTTCATCCTCCTGTTTTGAAACCAGATCTTGACCTGACGCTCAGTGAGACTGAGGGCATGAGATACCTCGATCCGTCGCTTGCGCGTCAGGTAAGGGTTGAACAGAAACTCCTTCTCCAGTTCCAGAGTTTGGTAACGACTGTAGGTTTGCCTGCCGTTTCGTCTTCCTGGTGCTTAAATGAAATAAAGCCAGAGGTTAGCTCGGACTGACTATGGTCCGTTATAAAAGCACTCTGATGATTTCTAATGAATTCTGCATTTACTTTATTTCTCTCTTGGTGAATCCTCGCACAGCTACTTTAATTTTGCCTCAAGTGCTGACTCTAACTTATGGACAAGTTATAGTGTATTTGTATTCTATTTAGAATTTTCAGTATTGTTTTTGTTTGTTTGTTTTAAGGTGCTGATGCGTAAACGTGGTATCACTGCAGGTAAGAATCTGTCAAAACGATGCCATTTGAGAGACATACTGGATACATTTTTCCAAATTAAATGTCTATAATATGTCGTCTCATAGATGCATGAGTGTGTTATTAGAGTTCAAATGTATGCAGCAGTGTGACCCAAAAAACATGGAGAGATTTTGCGCTAAATATGGTCTTGTCCTTTATAGCAGAAGAATGAAATTGTCCATTGCACCTATGACGTTTGAAATAGACAGTGTAATCGAAGTTACTTAAAATCTTCATGTGAGACTGATTACATAGATATTTCTGAATGTCACACTGATCTTTTATCAGATTTCTATCAAAACTGCCCCCATGTGTGTTAAGCTACGTGATCTTAGCCTCCTGTCACTTTGCATGTCAGTATGTGGAGGCTACCTATATTTTGAACGGACTTATCCATCTTCCCTCTGTTGCTTTTGCAGGTTGTGAAATGTCTTATGAGAATGATAATTGACTTCAATGATCTGGAGCTATGTTCAGTAATTGAGCTTTTTGAAGACACTTTTCAAAGCAACGTCTCAGCTCTGTATGGGCATGTGCTGCAGAGTAACAGCAGCCTGCAGTACAGGTTCTATGTGCCTCATCATGTCCCTCTCACTTATACCGTTTATAGCATATAGTTAAACATTTACTTATTTAACACACAAGCAGAAAGAGTCACAGACGCTCGTACACACACGTTGGCACATACACGCAATAAACAGTGAAAGAAAATGAAATAATAACATTATTCTGACCGTGGGGTCTCATCCAAGGGAACATAAGACTGGGAGAGGAGTTTTGATTTAAGTGGCCTTGTCCTTCTCCGGGGTTAGAGCTGCCCGACGATTTACAGTCTGGGTATTGCGCTAGGCTTGCGTCTTGCTGGGTACCATAAAGCGTTTGCCTCGGAAGGGCTTCATATCCATAAAATTTCGTTGCATCTCCGTGGCAAGCCAGGGCGCAAGGATTCTGCTGGTATCCGGGGTTAGAGATCCCCGTAGTTCCGTGGTGAAAAAAGTCCTGCACGTGATGGGACGGGTGTTGGAAGCCCGGTGCGGCTGCTCCCGGTCCGTAGACCAGCGTGTGGCTGCGGGCAACGCTCTGTGGAAACCTGCAGTCATAGTAAGTTGGCTCCAATGACTCGCTCCCTTTGTACTTAGAAAAAAGAGGGTTGACAAAATAGGAGCTCATTTTGAGTTAGCATCAAGCACACACGCTTTCTTGCTGCAGATAATCTCCTTTAGGATGATGGCAGCCTTTTGTTTAGGGTCCCAACTCCTTCAGCGCACACAGGCAGACAAACCGGAACTAGAAGAAACGCTGCCCCTTTGGACAATCTACGGCAGCTCACTCTCTCAGAGCCGTTCCTCTCGGCGGATTTCACTGCGTGTTCCCCAGGTTGTGCAGTTGCTTATTGCATGTGCTTTGAATGTGCGTTAAAGCTAATGTCAAAGAAGCTGTCCTGCTCCCAACCGGCACAAGTCCCAGACGCTGCTCTTTTTCTTTTTCCTTTTTTTTAGCTTCCCACTCAACCACCCCCACCACGGTCGCCCCGTTCCTCACCCTCCCTCCTCACCCCCACCCCTTCATCTTTTCAGCGACCGGTCAGACGTGAGGCTTACGTATATCCACCTTGAGAGGAGCTGTAATCATAACCAACAAGCAAAAAGGCTTTAAATATGATTCATGATATGTTTCTAACTGAAGGCGTTGTTAAAATGAGATCAACTGAAGACAACTGACAGAACAACACAACAATTGTTAATTGTGTTGGAATGGGCCTTCGGTTTGTGGATTATTTTCTTTTTCTTTCTTTTTCTTTTTTTCTTTTTTTTTTTTTTTTCTTTTTTTCCCCTTCTTTTTGCATAAGGTAATTCGTAATTACACTATCTGCATTGACACATTACACATGAAGTCATCAAAGTTGGAAAGATCGTTAAAGAGAGCACAGACAAGTGTACAGGTGCAGAGTGAAGCATTTTGCGCGTTGTAATCGAGAAAGGCCATTGCGCGCCGTAAAACACTCGCAAATATAAACACGACCTATGAATACTATGGTGCCACTTACTGACCCCGTAAAACCGGCGCGCATTAGCTGTAAATCTCCCCACGTGGACCAGTTCATAAAATGCTACACGTACAAGGATGTTTAGCCACAACGACTGCTTGTAGCCACTGTTTGGCGTGGCGAATTTGCCAGTGTGGTTTCAGAGCAGTTACTGACGTTTTGTAGCCAATATCGTAAACTATAAAATGCTTGAATTTAAAGGTCTCTTACACTCAATAAATATGCACTTTGCCACTGTCTTTTTTGAATTTGTTAAAAAGGAATTTGATGCCTAAAGTAGGCCCACTATAGCCTACATGTATGTTATTATTATTATTATTATTATTATTATTATTATTATTATTATTATTATTATTATTATTATTATTATTATTATTATTATTAGCATTGTCGTTGTTGTTCTTGTTGTTGTTGCATTTTATTTAACTTTTATTATTTTTATTTTGTACCTGCTTTTCTGCTTTCTTTTTAATATTTGTCTTGAATAGTGTGCATTGATTTTGTACTTGTAATTGTAATATCTGGGTTTTGAAGAAAAAAAAAATGCTTTAATGTGTATTTTAATTGTGCTTTTATAATTAAAATATTCTACTTCAGTATTGTCATGCCTCATTTGATTTTATTGTCGGCTACTTCCATAATAATAATAATAATAACAATGATAATAATAATACATGGCAATAGCCTATATGAACAGCCAAAATTGTATTGCATTATAGGCTATTATAATGGAAATTAATGGACACAGTTCCATCGCACTGCTCACAGTGGAGTGAAGGTGAAAATAGCAGTAGCTTGAAGAATGATATAAAAAAAATAAATAAATAAAATAAAATTCTTATTGTAATCCAGGAGTCTCACAGTTTATACGACAGATGTAGTAGTGAAATGAGGGAAGTTCAAAGTATCATTCTGTCATCGAGAGATTATACTTTCCATTTCCCATGTCACTTGAGGGACAAAATCCCCCTGTAACACACTTCTAAGGCTCAAACCGTGGATCAACAGCGTCATCTAGTGTCCAAAGGTGTCTCTAACAAGAAGCGCTCCACCAATCAGAAACAACTGCGGTGTGGACACAACTCAGCCCGTTTGTCTCAACAATGCTCCCTCTATTCCGTTTCTGTAAACACTACGAAGATAAAAGTGCAATAAAATCTCAGAATTTTATGTTTTCTATTTCGGCTCTGATTTCTTCCTGACATAAAGATAACCTCGATCCATGACGTAACGGCGCGCGAGCATCTCTGTTATGCATATAAATATTGACTTGTCCCATCATTAATGCATGAGGGCTCTTATATGAAGTAGGTTAGTGCGTGGTTCCTGCTGGCCCTCAGGAAAGGGTAAGCTAACTAAACATTGCGCATGGCTCTCCTTTGAACGAGTCAGCCACTTCCACCACCACCGGCCATTAAAACCATAAAGTAATTTAGCCCAGACGTCTAGCCAGTTAGTCGAGTTTGCTTTGTTCGTCTGCATTTGAGACAAACAGCCGTGCTCCAACAGGGGCTGTAAAACTGGCATTTTTGTCCGAGCAGTGCGGAAATGCTGGATTGGTCTTTTGAAACGACAGCATCCTGTCCGTATTGTTTACCACCACAAAAAAGGCAATTTAGACTGATCCCAGGAAACAAATGTGAGACATGGGCAGATTGCACTCACAAAAACTGCTGTTGAAATGATATTTTTTATAACTGAGGTTGCATCGTTCAACAAGCTCTAACATAATAAACGCATTGGTCTATCATACGACAAGATTCAGACAGATAGATGTGGATAGATGTTGGTCAGTCCGTTATAAACTGGATGTCCAATGTTAAAATGAACCGACACACAGCATGCAAGTCTCATGTTTACGCTGCGCTCTGTGTATTAAGTCAAACAGACAGCATCTCATGGTTTCTCTTTTATGACACCCTTGTGTTGATTAATGCATATGCTAATTCATGCAAATAATAGGCTGTAGTTTAATTTATGAATAATGAATACACGCATCCAAACAAAATGTTGTGTTTCGATCTTTTTTTTATCCAAATTTAGAAAAAAAAAACTATAGTCACTCTCCTTTTCACATGTTTTAGCTCAAGATCAATGAACAATCCACCGATTTAGTTTTTATGCTTGTATTTACACAAATCTATTTTCACATGTCTTTCTTATTCGGAATATGTTACAGTCAAAGAAAATGGAAGCACAAATACAATAATAAGTATCACAACAAAATACAAGGCAACCGTGCGAGCGCAGATGGTCCTTGTTTGGACAAAACACCTGCGCAGCAATGTACAAGGTATCAAATGATGAAAGACACACACGTAATAAATTATTGCGTTTATGAAATCTAAATGAATTCAAGTATTCTCTCCAAGGACAGTAGGCTATCCAAACAGTATTAATTCTTATACAAAAACCACAAATGAAAAAAATGGCTAAGCCTATAGTCCTCTGTTTATTATTTCTTTACATTTAATTAGGCCTATTTTAAGGACACGAAATTGTGCACTGAGAAAGACAAATAGCTTCAAAACAACTAAAAAGAATATAAATTGGAACAAAGTGATAAATATAAAGAGGAAACGCGGTGTTTTGGTTCATCTGTGCTGTCCATTCACTAGTGGTTCTAGTTGTGATTTGACAAATATAGTCCTTTATTATTGTTCTTTACTCTCTCCCTTTTCTTTATTCATTTTCTTCATCTTCATTCGCCGGTTCTGAAACCAAATTTTGACCTGCCTCTCGGTCAGATTCAGGACCCTGGCGACTTCATAGCGCCGATCCCTTGTAAGGTACATATTAAACAAAAACTCCTTTTCCAGTTCAAGAGTCTGGTATTTTGTATAAGGGCATCGCTTCTTCCTCGTCGATCGGGCGTGTATCCAATTTGCCACTGGATTGTCTGAAAATTGAAAAAACAAAACAAAAAAATCATAAATGGGATCAAAATATAAAATTCCAATAGTCACACGTTTATATAAGACAGGTACATTTTTTGTGGCTGCTATCCTTATATAAATTAACAATATAACAAAATATGTCTGTTTCAAACGCTTCATTTAGCCAAAATATAAAAATAAAAATATATAGGCTAAACATTTTATAAATACGAATAATATAAACATAATGGCTGTGCAAGAAAATGATCCAAACGCAAGACATTTGCATTCTTGTCCCCTTAACTTGTGAGTAACACCGTCGTAAAATACTCAATGTGCTTATTCACTTTATTGGCCCATAAAGTGGCCCGTAGTTCAAGCCTTTACAGGTCCGTGGTGAAAGTCTTCGAGTAAGTCTCTACATTCCTCAAGTTAGTTTTCAAGGATGGAGAGATTTTGGATTGACCTGAATAGAAAAGAGGACTACGTTTCAGAATGGTTCACAATTTGCTTCATTACTTTAGCGTGAATACCATTTAGAATAAAGCTGGACAGTGTTTCTTCTGTACGCTGTAACGACCTATAATAACAGCAGCACAAAGTCAGTTTATGGTTCTGATGTGCCAAATGAAATGGCATTGGGTCAAAAAAAAAAAAAAAAAACCACTATAAAAAAGAAACACATTTCGTGAGGAATCCTGATTCATATTAAAGCGACAACGTTTTGTTTTAACCCCTGTGACAATTCCCCAAATTCAACGTCTTGTTGTATAGGTTTGAGTCCATGTTTACAACCCTGCCAGTTTTATAGCCCCAATATTAGCCTGGTAGTAACCTTCCTAAAACTATTCCCATGCAGACGGGCTTCGCAGCTCAACACAAAGGGGATGAAATAGCTTGTAATTTTTGTTTATGCAGAACTTTAAAACATATTGAAGCGAAAGACGCTTCACACTCTCCCCGATAAGCCTCCCACCCGCCTGGATAGCACGACAAGAGCTTGAACTTACTCGGATCTAGCTCCGGCTTGTCGTCTTTATGTTTTCCTGAAGTCAGAAACTCCGACTCGGGAGAGGGCACGTTCGGTTGGGTCTTGTCTCGTATGTCTGTGGGGGAGCAGTACAGATAATCCGTGAAGGTCCTTCCGCTGGAGCCGAGACACTCGCCGGCTCTGTGCTCTTGATAGTGCCTGCTGTTCCCTGGATAGCCGTGGAAAGGCACTGCCCCGGAGATAGGTTCCAGCCATGAGCGCATGTACCGCGAGTCTGTGCTTAAGTGTGGCTGGTGACTGTAGGGATGGTAAACGACAGAGGACTGCGAGTGAACGGGAGCCCATGAGCTGGAGAAAACGGCTGGCTTTGGTGCGAAGCTGCAGGAAGGGTAGTCGGCGCACTCCGGGACTAGGGTCGTCGGGCGAGAACCAGCAGGATGAGAACCAGCCGCTGAAAATCGACTGGCAGCGAGAACATCCTCATTCTCGTGGTTGATCAGTGAGTCCACATAATAATTAGTTATGGGACCCGTGGTCGACATGTCGATGCGTCCAGGCTCTTTTACATGGATCCGATTATTATATGGACTGTATGTGTACTTTTATCTAGCCATAGAACAATCAAGGCAGGTAATTATTTCTCTGCACTTCCCTGGCTGCGATTGGCTATCTCAGTAACACGTGATTATATTTACCCACTCAAAAATTGTACAGTGGATCAATGCGCCACACATCCAAGAATACAAATGCAAGTATTTCTAATACTGTGTAAGCTACTTTTTTACTTATGCTTGAGGACTTGTTGGAGCTAATGTCACAAAGATGATTTTATAAAGAAAAATAAAATTAAAAAAAAATTTAAACGGCACAGAAGTAGGCGTTTCTTCTGACGAAGCACAGACTTGCGCGCAGTAAAAAGCGACAGAGGCACTATTTGATGTTGTAATCAATCTCTGTCTAGCGACTCCTACCAGCCCAATGTTATTTCTATGGATAGCTACTATTGCAGCAGCGGTCATTATGCAATACTTTACACATTTATCTTTATCAGCACGGAATATTTGATCAAGTGAGGCTATATCTTTCTGTTCTATGTTGTTTAGCACTAAATCGGGAAACAGCTTTAAAAAAAAAAAAAAAAGTAAAGCAACTGATAGGAGAGAGCGACGCACATGATCTCTTCAACAACAATAAAGTTGAGGGAACAGACTGATGTAGGCTATTTCTTAAATGAATGCACAGATGGAAGAGAGATAAAGGTTCTTGACAAACCGCCCACTGCAGAGAACGATGTTATGGCTAGTGGTGGTTCGTGTTTTTATGCCTATCAATAAATTTTAACGAGCCCCATTTGATTGTTCATAAACGTGTCGTTAATAGGACTGCAACCGACTTCTTCGTTTAACATAAAACCAACAAGACTGTGCGCACAAGAAACAATTCATATCAAGTGGAAGGGTCGAGGACAGGAAGCCCAGAGACTGCTGAGCGACGGAGCTAAAAAGGTTGATTAAAGGGCTAACCAGAATGCTTTTATAAGAGACTGGATACTGTTACAGTGGCTCTAATGACAGTAGCTCGCTGTTTTACACCGGGCCAGCTTGCCATTTGCAGCCTGTGAAATAAACTCTTCTAATCGCTGCAAATAAGGCAATATAATGTGCTGTGAGTAAGAAGAACCGTGCATGGCGCGTGTCGCCTATAACAATTAGACAGTTGGTAGGCGAATATTAACAGATGACTGCTGAAATTTTAATGTGCCATAAGACACGGAAAAAGGGGGACAACTTGGCCTATTTCTACAAAATTTACGCAAGTGAGGGTATTATGTTAATGGGAACTCAGCACAGTGATAAAAACGATATGAGTGACTTAAAACACATTGTTTCCTTCCGTGGCTATTGTCTATGCATTTTTATTTTACATTTCCTTTTTTCTTTATCTATATTTAGGCCTTCATTATACTGTATAAGTGTATAACTACTTTCCTACTTTCACCCAGTGCTCCTAATGCGAAAAAAATCAAAATCTGTACCACGTTACATTAATTAGACTATGAAACCATACAGTGCGACATTTGCAAATATTTAAAATGCATTAGCAGCTTTTTGCTATGACAGCTACGCTTAAGGAGTATGTGTTGACGACAGAATATTCTAAATTAAAAACATCGTTTGCACTGAAATCTTCAAAAAATAATGTAAGCGCCTAAGAATATTCTCAAAACGCACAAGGTTTTCCGTCGTCGTCGCTCCTTGAGATTTAGCCATGACATTTTAACTGCCAGACGTCAGACCTTAACCGAAGAAACGCCAAAAGGGGTACGGCTTATGGTAGACTGGGGTCTTATTGCCTGGCCAGCCAAGAATACACACATCCCCAATACTTTACGAAGAGAGCGTTTGTATAAGATATACTGACAGAACCAGCCTGGAAATCAAGGAATTCTGAGGGAAAATCAGATGAAAGATTGTGTAGCCTAACTTGACGTATGGTAGCTTGAATAATAAGGCAGGCCTGTACATCCCTTTATTCTAATGGTGCCATTAAACGTGCAATGGAAGTGCTCAATGACCTTTATTACAAAAACAGAAGGCAGTAAACGCTTTAAAGGGCCATGTGTCAATGAGTCTAGACCTCTTCATTGCAATTAATAGCAGTGAGAATGTGTTTTATTTGATCAATGTCGTTATCTGTATGTGCTGAGTGTTCATGCTAATGACGTAAGCATGGCCTGGAAAAAAATCACACACACTTGATCAGTTTGCGTTTATATATTTGTTCATTATTGTATGACTCATGTATAACCTATGGGAAAAGGATGGAAAAATGGTCAATTGTAAATAGCTGGATGATTTCATTCAGTGACTGATCACGAGGATATACTTCCGTATTTGCTCATAAAAGATCGTTATTTTGTATACATTCTGAGATTACAGGACAAATTTGACCAATATGCTCTCGAACGGTACCACACCATTTGTCAGTGCAGTCAGTGTTTTGAGGACATGTGTGTGTGTGTGTGTGTGTGTGTGTGTGTATGTGTGTGTGCTTCAGGCTCAACCAGGTTTTTTTTTTCCCAGTTTTTATTTTGTTTCGGAAATTAAAAAAAAGTCTATAACACTTTGTCACCACCAATAGACAAATGCGCGCACAAATGATTGCTAAAATACATAAACGATATTTTATGTAGCCTGTAGAAAGTATAAACAGGTTATAATCATTCCGATGTGCGCTGTGCTCATGTAGAAACACTCACACAAAGAAATCAAATTCTTTCATTTATTAGAAAATTATTTTTTGCAAACATTAAGTCTGATTTATTTTTATTCGTTCGCGTTTCTTAAACGAGATTGTTTTACAAAATTATTGAATTGAGATTTGTGTTTGCTTAACGATAGATTAAAGTTATTCCGTTCGCCTTAACGAACGCGAAATAGGATTCACTTAAAACACGCGCAAAAACGCACCGCGTACCATCAAACAACTCCAAGTGTTGTACACAATAATTAACATGTTTTGACAGAAGAGTTGAACATTTGTGGTATTCCGTCAGCTGCACATTTGAACTTTGATGCAGGCCATGGAGAGTATAATTGCGTTATTACACCGCGTTAAGCGGGTTAAGAGAAGATGGTGTGTCAATCTTTGGCTGCTGTCCGCACTACAATGTGAAATTAATGGTTTTATGCGTATATGGTTTTAGGGCGAATCTTTGGAGCTGCCAGTGCTGTTTCCTGCGCTGTAAAGCCTTTGTCAGTGACGCATACCAGGGAAGATACTCATTCACCAGGCTGAATGAAAGTGACTTTGGATTCCAGACTGTCTTCCAGTTGCACTGCCGCCATTAGGGAGGGGGGCGGGCAAGGGAATCAGTGTATTCTCACTAATGAACAATGTGCTTTTAGGAGAGGACATAGAGTATTTCATAAAAAAACAAAACAAAAAAACAAAAAACAAAAAAAAAAACAACAAAAAACCGCATGATCACATAGAGGGTATAAATACTGAATCATTATGATGCTCGCAGTTAAATTCGGCTGCTCTGTGTAGGCCTACATCCTTTTTTCTTTTGTTCTGGTGCATTTCTTTATTTTTAAAAATTGGTGTCAAATGACAAATGCACAGGTCATTTTGATTAGATAGTGTTGACACTAAATGGGTACTTGAATGACAGCGTTAATCAGTTTAGTGATTTTTATTATGTATTTATTATTTTATTTATTTGTTTATCTGTTTATTTAACTTATTTATTTATTTATTTATTTATTACTTAATAAAATACCGGTGTCCTCAAACTAGACTATTCATCTATTGTGCCAGTTTTAAACACAACACAACACTTTCAAAAATCTAATTGTACAAAATAAAATATAGCCTAAACATTTACAGCATCTATTTTAAAGTTGAAATTTATTTAATATGCATAAGAATAAGGAATACAGCAAATACTCCAGTGAGCATGATCACTAGGCTATAAACCATGCTTAGGCTAGGACATGGAGTGTTAGGAGTTATTTGTATTTATTTTTATCTGATCCTGGTTATCACATCCAAATGGTACTGAACGAGTCCAAATGTCATCTGATGCCTCTCATAAACTAATTGAAGCCAATAAACATATGCAGAGAAAAGCTCAGCCTCTGACAGATGCGCCACAACCGTCTCAAAGTTTAGCCTGTGTTGTTTACAACCTATTATGCTTCTGAGAGCCTCGCGAGTTTTTACAGCCCGCCACAAAATCCTGGCAAAGAAAGAAGCTCTCTGTCCAATGTATTACACGCCAGTTCATTTACAATGCCATCTGCGGGGACCTGTGTGGCAAGGGATATTCAGCGGAAACTGTGCCCTTGATGAAGACGAACTGACGTAATCAAGGCAGTTTCTTGTTGCCGAGCCAGGAAGCCAACCCCAACAACATGAAACTACCTAAACCACGCTTCAGCATCGCGCAAAGGGGTTAAAAACAACGAAAGAAAAACATGCCAAATGGGGATTATCTAACAGCACAAAGAAAAGGCGAGTATACGAAACAATCATCAGCTATAAACTATGATACACTGCACAGACTGATGCATAGTTGCACAGTGTATTCTCTTTGACTGCTTAAATTTGAAAATGAAGCTTGAAAATCACATAAAAAATACACATAGCCCTTAATGCAACAAACAAAGCCTCTTGATTCCACTCACAAACAAAACAAGAGCCACCAGCAAAGCAGACAAATCAGGCAACCTCTCAGAACTGTCGACATGCAGCACGCGTATACATGTGTGCCAGTAGCTGTCAAGTGCGCGCCTCTGACAGTTGTGACATACTTTCCAAACAGGAAATTAAAATATTACGTAAAATCATGTCCTACCTTATTTGAGTCAGAAGGTAACATCCGCTTGATAGTTTAGTTATCCACGTGTTTGCCTCAAAGCTTCAGTTATATGCTGTCCATGCAATCGTCGCTGTCTTTATCCACCATCTTTTTCCATCTCATGCGCCCATAGTGCTCCATGTATTATTCCAATACGAAGGCGGAGGCTGCATGCTTCTTTCAGCCCAGCGCCTTGCTTTGGATCCTGCAGTCTGGGTTAGCCCTCCTCCACACACACCTTTAAACGCATCTTTACTGCTGCAGCACATTATATTTGCAGATCATAAAATCCACCCCCAACGCTTTCCAGGGCGAACCTGACATTAGAATTTTATGACCTTGACTTACAGTGGTCACCTGGATAATATTTAAATCAACGTTATGGTCCTCACTTCTATTAAAGCTGCGCTAAGATCTCTTTCTCTCATCCCCAATGTGTCTCCCCTCCCCTTTATTTCCAATAAATGCCGTAAATTGCTCTCCTAATAATTCCTTCGTTTTAGTTGTTGGGAATTAAACTTTGGGCAATGCACAAGAAGCACTGAGTTTATAAGCAGGGGGAAGAAGCAGCACGAGTGGTCAGACTGCACTGCCAAGTAAGTCTCCGAGTTATTTACAGGCTACCAAAGATTTAAAGTAGTTTCTCGCTACATTTAAGGCAGATTCTGTCGCAACATGTGAAATATCAGTCTTCATGTCTTCTGACGTGCTGCGATTAGACATTGCTTAAAGCGCAAGATTCAAGTATAGTTGTAAAAATGCATTCTGTTCCGACTCTCCCTGCTTAACTTCTTGAGCTTCATGCGTCTGTTTTGGAACCAGATCTTGACCTGTCTGTCGGTCAGGTTGATACTCCTGCTGATCTCCAGGCGGCGCTCCCGAGACAGATACATGTTGAACAAGAACTCTTTTTCCAGCTCCAGCGTCTGATGCTTTGTGTAAGGGCAGCGCTTCTTTCGTCCACTTTTGGCTTTTAACCAGCTCCCGCTCGTCTCGTTCATATCATCTGATAAAGCAAAAGGCACACAAACGTTAACAAAGGTCTTTAAAAATATTATAGGCCTACGATGTGGATAGCCTATTCTTTGTTATTTGTCCTGATGAACACGCCCATATCTCAAATATCCATGTTCGCTCCTGGATCAAACGCACGTTTTCTATGGAGAGCTTGGAAGCGCACTCTTCGCAGCCATCTTTGAAAATAATCAGACAACTGCGAATGGCGAATCTTGTCGTCCGAACTCCCACTGTTTCTAAATTGCTTTTTGTGAGAGGCACGCCTATAATTAGATCAAACCACACGTATAAGCAATTCTTTTGTTTCGGTCTATGGCACCTTAGACTCCCATAAAAATGTTATTACCTTTGCTTGCCGGAGATCTGATATTTTGTACGTTAAAAGCCTAACACATACACAGGTAGGCTTCATTGTGCAGAAAATCACAGCTATTAGATGGAATTAATTCTAATTAATTTGTTTTTAAAAGCAAGATTATCTATGTATACTCAACAGAACAATTTATGCTATGTTATTTACAAGGTTTCTAAATACTTGTAGGCTAATTGACAAGAACCATTTTAGATCAAATGCACAGAAGGGTCAGATACGCACACATGGCCCACCTTTAAAAACACATTGCCATCATTATAAAACTAATGCTTACAGTTATGTTGGTTATTATTATTATTATTATTATTATTATTATTATTTAATTATTATTATTATATTATTATTATTATTACATCATGACGAAATGCAGGTTCGCTCGATTGGAAGGTGTAAGGAGAAATGTATATAATGTTATAATGTATATATGTATACACACACACACACACACACACACACACACACACACACACACACACACACACACATATAAATACATATGTGTATATATTTATATACACATATGTATTTATATACACATTTACACACATATATATGCATGTGTGTGTGTGCGTGTGTGTGTGTGTGTGTGTGTGTATATTTTATATGAAGTGTGTGAAAAGAGCCACGAGAAATATAGCCAGTGTGTTTATTTGACTGATCAGCACCCATCTCACATTCTCACATTAATAGAATGGTGTTAAATGCCATGAGCTACAAAACCCCGATAGGCAGGACTGTCAGATGCCAGCCCTGCACACATGCGAAGTCAACTGCATTTTGTTTGATTCCTATGAGATATCCAGGCACTTATTTGAAGCCATGCTTGTGAAGCACACATTTGCATGCACCATTTTGGGAATTTAAGGTGGGAAGTTTGTAATGTACCTTTTAATTCTCCGTCCGAATTATCACAGCAGCTGTCAGTCTTTTCAGTCTCTTCCCTTCTGCTCTGACTCTCCACTGATTTAGAAAGTTCTCTTGCTTTTTCCGGTGGTTTGTTGCAGCTAATTGTTGTTTCTTCTTCTGTTGAATCAACAGCCAAGTGGGTCAAAGAAGAGAAGCCGGAGGGAAACTGCTGTTGGCTGCCCTGTTGCGGCCTGGCCTTGCTGTATGTCTGGAAACAGCCGCTAGACGAGGGGACAGTTTTCTCAGGCCTGCGGCTATTGTCTTCTAGCCGGATGTAAGCAATCGACTCTGTTGTCTCTTTTTCCTTATTGCCACAGCCGCTCTGATAAAGGCAACAAAACGCCTCCTCTTTGACGTTGCCTGCTGGAAACGAACATGGTTGTAAACTGTGTGCAACAGGTTGGTCTCGGCTGGATTTGGAGCCCGGGGTCCATGTGGTCGGCCGTGGGGGCAGGTATGGTACACACTGGACGTTTTCAAAAGTCAAGCTGCCAGGATTGTTTTTACACGTTTGTGGAGACGGCCTCAGCTTCTCTATGGTTCTCATCTCTGAATATCCGTAGTCTGCAGATAAGGGGATGTACATTCCAGGATTGCTGGAATAACCATCACCCATAAAGCAAGATGATCCACCCTTGAAGGAATCCATGAGGAAGTTACAGCTACAGGCTATTCGGACATGACAGTTTTGGCTTTTAAAACAGCGTCATTAAATCTGGACGTCGGTTTTCCAGGAGAATCGGATAGGGGCTGACATCTTTTGGTATCCAAGTGCAAAAATATCAGTAACATTATTAAAGATGCTGAGAGAAGAGTCATGTGATTTTCAGACCAATAGAAACGTGGAAGTGGCCTTGATGCTCCAGACTGTCGTGACGTCAGTCCGGTCAAGTTGGGCAATGAGAGAGCTTTTCCGTGGAGCACGGACGCCACCATGTGGACTATAAGCGCAACCGACAGCGGGCCCTGACAAAAAGAACAAAGGACTTACTGCTGCAGAGGAAGTTAAATACACCTAACCATGGCTTTGGAGTTGGATGACTTTTTAAAATTGTTCTAAGGTCGCAACCCCCAAGAAAATACATTCGAGTCAACGTTGGACTCCCTGATCTATGGGGACAGAGGGTTGGTTAAAACATTGTTGTTTGTGTGTTTGTTTGTCGTATATAATTTCTTATTGACTTAATTTTAAACAAACGAGATCATTTTATGGAGCATTTAAAGGAACTTTTCCACTGACACGTCAAACTTAAGTTTTATCTGTGGCTACAACTATACGATATAATAAGTATGATAACAAGAATAATTCCGGTAAAAGACGTTTTTAACGCTTTCAGCTGACGAGTCTCCGCAGGTCTATCTTATGCCACATTTCTGTAGGTGATTGTTTTGACAGTGAAGGAAATTAATCATCACTCAACTTGCGCAAAGCATCACTTCATATATATATATATTTTTTAAATACATCATTAAGATTATAAGCGATCATATAATGTTTTTATATCTATAAATAAGTAGTTAATGTTACGTGCACGACATAACACTCCTCTTTTTAAAATGTTGCTGTACGTATATTATGCAAGTCTGTAGCACACTCAGTGAAGAGTCGTTTCAGTTTCAAAAGTATTCTTTAACAGGCCTTATGCCCTAAAATAAGCACCGTTATTCCTTTTTTCTTTATCCAAAGTCCGCTCATTTTTGCAGTTTTTTATAGATTTATATTATAGATATATATTTGGATATATGTTTAGTTAATTAAGCACAAAACTCAAGATTTTGAATATTTTCGCTGTAGACGAGTCCACAGAGGACAGAAGGATCTTAATGACAGCCCGCTGATGCAGCAGGCTCGATTTACATTTTATGACCTAATATGCAACGTGGCTTTTAAAAAATATTTAATAGGCTACATTCAATAAAAAGGGGAAAAAAAGAACAAGTCGTTTGACTGTTTTCTTGTTCAAAATAGCCTAAATGTTTTCGCCCAAGACAAATAAGTATTTTGTGCATACATTTCTATCTAGAAACTGCTAAATGGGCCTATAAGTTCTCAAGTTCTCGCCCCACAGTCTTTTTACGCGTATTTATATATATATATATATATATATGTGTGTGTGTATATATATGTATGTGTATGTATATGTAGCCTATATATTTCAATCCAAAGATAGCATTAGATCAAACAAGTTACAAGTTACAATTAAAGAAGATATGAGGAAAACACCGGTGTGTGTCTTTGTTTCATTTTGAGAGTGCTACTGTTTCCATGAGACATCTGAAGATACTATTAATAAGGCTGCTTAATACGTTTGGTTTATTCACACACTATTGACAGGCACGAAAACTGCTTTATGGCGACGAGCCCACGGACTCCCTTTAGTTTAGCGAAGCTTTGCACGCAAAACTTGTCACACAAGAAAAAGTGCTTTACGGGTTTTGCTTTTCCCCCACAAATATAGGCAATACAACGCATTCAATAAAAGATAAATAAAAAAATAAACACATGCGTGAAGTCGTGACTGTGCAAGGGAAACTCATTCAGTGTGTTCAATCAATTTACGCGAGAATCTGCACAATTTTTAGTCATGTGTCATGTTAGCTGTGGTACTTAAACATAGTGCCTAATAGCTAATAGCTATGAGCAATTTGTAATAGTGTATTCTACATGTAGGACAAATTACACAGGAAATAGGGTCTACCGTAGTCGCGCATTCAGCCTTCACACACATCACGTTAATAAGTGATTTGTCTCACACACACACACAGAACAGCCCGTGTCTGTATTATGGTCTTTACACTCGCTCAGCTCAACTTTGCCTTTAAATGGCATTAATTTATCCATGTTATTTATGCCACATTACGGCCAAACATTGCGCACACGATTTAAGGAATCGAATTTATTGAATTGATTTAGTTAGCTCTGTATTATGCCTACTCATTAATATACACCTGTAATAGTTTACTACTACTACTACTACTACTACTACTACTACTACTACTACTACTACTACTACTACTACTATTACCAACAACAACAACAACAACAACAACAACAACAACAACAACAACAACAAAAATAATAATAATAATAATAATAATAATAATAATAATAATAATAATAATAATAATAATAATAATAATAATTATTATTATTATTATTATTATTATATTATTATTATTATTCTTTCGTTTTAGGGGCGTACGCTTAAACATTTACATTGAAAATACTACGATAGGCTATAACTAGGTCTATTTGGAAACCCTTAACCACACACCTCATCCAAACCAGAGAGAAGCATTTGTTGTGTTTTTATAATCCACCTCATGCATATTTGTAACACCGCTCAGAGACGTCCATTGACTGAATCCTTTCAACAGATAGGTAGCCTACAGCAGCCCAGCAGTTGTGAAGGATTAAAGGATTCCGGCCCCCGTGTGGTCAGCAGGCTACACTTCCAGAGTCTCTGCAGCCTCATTTTGTTGGTGACGTTGTGCGTTAGAAAAACCTACAAATTTTCCACGTCACCCTCCCAGGGCCAAGGTTGGTGGGTGTGGCGACAGCAGAGAGGAGTTCCTAGCCTTGATCTCGCCAATGCTTTGTTTCAGATGGCATAGCCTGCTAAACATTCAACAATACAATATGCCAAAATAAAAATTATAATCATAAGCAAACAGCACACTAGTGCTGAGTGTGTGTGTGTATGTATGTATGTATGTATATATATATATATATATATATATATATATATATATATATATATATATATATATATATATATATATATATATATATATATATATATATCTATATATATATATATATATATATATATATATATATATATATATATATATATATATATATATATATATATATATATATATATATATATATATATATATATATGCTCACATATATGCTTTTTTTTTTTTTCAAAATCTTACCTTATTCACAACGAAAATGGAGACCATCGGCCAATTGTTCTTAAGTTAACGCGAGTCCTGCATCGTGATGGGAAACATTCTTTCATCTGCAGCCTTAACCTTGCAACATGCAAAGTTACAAATTAAAGGACAGAGTGAGAGTAAGAGATGAACGCCCACGCGCAACACAGCACGCACAAAACAAAACCGACATGTTTGCACATTGGAACCACCCATTATGACACCAACTCAACCAACGCGATCTTTTTTTCTCTCTTTTGAGAATTGAGCGTACAGTTTATAACAACAAGTTTTAAAACGTTTCATGCGTGAAAGCTATACATTTTACAGGCGCAATAAAGTGTATTTAGTGTGGGCGCGCTAAAGCTGGCAAGTTACCTGCTGTAGTTTAACGCGAAGGGTCAAAGTTGGACTCTCTACACATTCCTTTTCTGTTCCCACTCGATCCTATTGGCCCGTTTTGCTGTGGCACACATTTCCGGGCAAATGGTGCTCCTTGATTCCACTTTATTGCAGAGGGTTAAAGGTGAAGGCCTTGACATTATTGAAGTTCAAAGACTAGATTTAATTATAAATTGTAGTGAATGCACACGTGCAAACTCCTTGCTTTGTAGCATGGAACACGTAGGGCACAGCAATTAGTAAAAGAAAAAATACGAGCCAATTAAAATTTCATTTACACTCACTGTATCTAGCTCCAATGCCTAACCATACTCCAATTAGTCAACAATTCTTTATTTGAGCTGATGTGTTGAAATCCCATGCAGTTCGGGGTCAGCAAGAAGATAAATAAAATGACGCTGTGCGTAAAAGTGGTTCACAACGGATGGCTTGCATTGTAACCCATCTCTTAAGAGGATTGAGCACTATTAGTGATATTGACTGAACAATAAATGGTATAATAATAAACTGCTATCACTAAGCTTCAATGCTAACTTGGTAGGTGTGTGAATACTTGCCTAATGGGAAAATTTTGAGCATAACTGCTGTGTGCAAAGGGCGTTTGAAGAGAAACACGGTCCATGTCAACAGCTTGGAAACTTTTCCCCTTTGTACATACAGTCTTCCTTGTTTACTATTTACTGCGGAAGTGAACACCATTCCCCTTGAACAGACGGGGCAATTAGGAGAAAAAAGTAGCCATTTAGTGTTGTGTCTTTATGGTAGTGTCTAGACTACAAGAGAGGCTACATTTAGTGCACACTAAAAGTCATTGAAAGTAATTCATTCATCTTGATGCAACAAGAATGAAAAATGTATTTTATGTGTTATGAATGTTTCTGTAAACTCAACAAACTATCATATTTGCTCTGAAATGTACAGACATTGTCAAACGTTCCACCATTCAACAGATTCTGGCGAACTGGTGCGACAGGAACACAAACTTCACAAAGTCGGTATGATTTTACTATACGTATCTGTTTATTTCATATGTATTACATAGAGTATATGGGTCAACGAGATGTGACTCCCTCTGCCATTGAAAGTGGTGGGTGAGGGGAAGAGGGGTAGCAGCAGCAAAAGGGGAAAGAAAATTGAACATACGCCTATTTACATAGATGCACGTTGCGTGGATTGCTATATTTTCACATATTGGATATCACATTTTTCAATGAGAAAATGCGTCAAGTAAAACAGCCATAACACTGGTCTGAAAATAACTCCATATATTTACAAAGAGGAAAGGGAGATTAGCGGGAGGTATATGCACAATATTGGTTACATTGAATATTTTACAAATATGTCCATGTGAACATAGAGTAAACACTAATCATGATGAATAGACAACTTCAAGAGCCACATTCTAAGTGATTATTCTAGAGACCTTTCTGGATAATTATGAAAATGCGCTTTCATCCCATGCAGGCCTAAAGCATGACACCAACTGTCCACTTGCAATGCACACATGGTGCATGGGCTTCTTTACAAAATGGCTGTGCCCACGGTTACAATTCAAGGGAGAGGAGTATATGCCTTAATGTCTTTAATAAGAGCTCACACTTTCAACTCACAAAAGGGGGTTTCCAGAAAAATACTGGAGGCGATCCCTGCTTAATTTCTTCTCTTTCATTCTTCTATTTTGAAACCAGATTTTAACCTGGCGGTCGGTGAGGTTCAGCATTCGAGAAAGTTGGAGCCTTTTCTCTTTGTTGATGTAAACATTAAAAAAGAACTCTCGCTCAAGTTCTCGGATCTGAAACTTGGAATATGGGCACCGCTTCTTTCTTGTCCGAGGAACGCCTAAAAAGACAAAATACATGCGTAACAGGAAAGGCAAGTAAACAATTTAGAGATGGCCAGAATCTGCAATGTGCGGCTATTGATGCTTTAGTGATATTGGCGTAAAACAATTCCAAAGTGGGAAATCAGCTTTAGTGTCGTGACAACATTTAGTATATATTTATCCAGCAGTAGAGGCCATAACGACCGTTAAGTATCCGAATTGCTAAACGGAACAAATATCATCTTACAGCCCTATAAGTATGTGTTTATTTGTTACAAATATGTAACAACAAATGCATTTTGTCGCATTACGTGCGTCACATTCTTCTGGGGGAAGCTATTAACACATTATTTAGACACTGGATTAAAACATTCTTACTGAAATTCTTAGGAGTATGAAGTAGACCTATCATGGCCTCGTTTATTAAAACATGGCAACGTCTGTTTATTTATGAAGCGTTATCATTAAACCAGTGGGCCTTAATGAAATGAATACCAACTGTATGATTTAAACAGACAATTATTACAATCTTCTCTATCTCTGTGGTCACACCAGAGTCATTCATTAGACAGCTGAACAGTCACACTGCTATGTGTGCACCTGGGATCACGAGCTGCTTACATTTAATCCGAACTGGTTTATGATACAAAATGTTGACATGTTGGTAATAATAATCCATAATTAAACTATTCTAGACTAAATGCTTTTAGTGTTGAGAAAAAAACAATACAACTCATACACAATCGAACAATACAGTGTCTTTTACGGCCATCTAAGTGCTAAAAAAATCACAAGAAGCCAAAAGTAATGTTCTGCCCAATTGGTTTTTACTCTCACAGCCCAACGAGAATATCCTTTAAAATGCCCTACGCAAGTTCATGATCAAAGTTAACATTTGTCACAATAGCTTTCTCTTAAAAATTTCACAGACTCTCACCATAGAGGCGTCTGTGTATAACATCCCCCTTTTTTCAAAGCGCTTTCCCATCGTAAAAATTCTTCTCGTTGCAAGAAAGAGCTTTGTAGGGTTATAATAAAATCCTTTGAATGCTTATAAAACTCCACATAAAATCTGACCGACAAAACACCGGGCTAGTCCCCTTAACCTTCCCCATTTTACAGCTTCGGTATACCTACTCGAGTGACTGCTCTTGTTGGGGTTCCCATCCTTGGTTGCTGCGGCGGAAGACGTGCAAGAGCCGGCTGAATTCGCGTGCTCCTCCTCGTCGTCTTGCTCCTTTTCCTGCTCCGCGGCTCCGGCTACAGAGTTTGAAGGTTGCTGCTGTTGGGAGTCACTCTCCAGCTTTCCCCCCTCGCCTTTTTGTAAACAATTGTCTGACTGATTGTCCGTGGCGCCGCAGTACGCGGTCTCAAAAAAGCGGTCGAAACCTTGCGGGAGGACGTTATTTTTTCCAACACCGGAATAAAAACCAGTGGAGGGGTGATTTGAGCCGGGGTGGGTGTGATGATGGTGGTGGTGGCTGTATACACTCTCGTTCTTCATAAGCATTTCTGTCATGGTGGATTGTGGAAGACAGTCCCTATGCACCAGGTCTTCTCCCGAGTAGCACGATGCGTAATTGCTTCTGTGGTGCCATTTACTGGTAGGGTCCAAGCCGTAGGAAACTTCTCGTACTGGCTGCACTTGAGAAAGGTTTGTGGAATAAGGATAGCTGATTTGCCGGGACGGGGCCTGTGGAAGAAACGAGGAGACGGCAGAAAACTCGGGGACGTAGTAGGTGCAGCTGGGGAGGTAGATGTTAGACGCGCAGCCCGTCCTGTCCCCAAACTCGGATGTCCGGTCTTTGCGAGTCTGGGAGCAGAAGTTGCCCAGATTCACCGAGTTAAACATCGTTCTCTCTCTCGTACAACGCACTATAGATAGATGTTTTGGATACGAGCTGCAGCAGAAGGGGAAATTTTGGGAAGGCGAGATGACGCGCAATCCGTCTAAGTCGCCCCGTAGACACGTGATCGAAAGTAGATATTGTCATATATCAATTTGGAGGACTTGGATGTGTAGGAGTGGTTGGCTTTAGGTAAGATCTAGGTGGTTCAAACGAATGATTTTCAAGCACGACTGACGGACCAAGAAAACCGTGAACAGATTAGTACTTGCCGCTTATTACAAATGCACAGATATGTGCTGTGTTCACGTTAATGGGCTGTTGCTGCTGCTGCTGCTGCTGCTGCTGCTGCTGCTGCTAGGGAGCTAGCTCTAAGCTAAGTGCTAAAGCCACTCAAGCAGGCTCTGCGCTAAGTATTCAGTATTCATGCAGTTTTATGTTTTGAAAGCCTTTGTGTGATTTGCTGATAAGATCAACTTATTGTGATCTGTAATAACAATTTTCATATCGCCTTAAAGCTTTACTAAATGCGTTTGGATAAACCCAATGGTGGGCAATAGGCCCTTATCCACAATAATAAAATTAAAAGCAATGTTATTTACTGCAGACACGTTGGCATAGTAAGCAAAGCCGGTAATTAGGATCGTGAATATTGGCCCAATAATGGCATAAACTAGGTAAAAGGAGTCAAAAGCAGTCCCATGAGCTCTATCCACATTTTAGTGTTTCACAAAATCACAGGGAAGGAGTCATTTGTGTGTAGACTCCACGGGACACTTTCTCATTGTGGTTTGTGAATTCAGATTTATATCAGTCGTTTAAATCCCCTTTCCATATTAAATCAAGGCTGAAAATGGATGTCGCACTGACTGAACAGGCATAGGTACAAATGAGTCACCTGTAGCGCGCCAATCTCGGATAAATGCTGTTTTCATATTTCTCCTCTTTTGGTCCATGTCTACAGTGAATCGGAGTATAATTGTGCTGTTAAGTTAAAATGATGCAGAATGCGCAACTAAATGTTGGCTCTCTGGGTTATTTGCTGACTATCCGCTGTGTGTAGTCATTTTGACTGAACGACAATTACTACACAGCTCAGTTTGGAACTCATATAGTACTATATATTACTAAATAAAGTTAGCCTTAACAACGTGTTTAACCTGCACCAAACTAATGGTTAAACTATAGTGGATCAAATGGATAAATATATTTAATGGGTCTTATACCTAGCTTTCTAAATACACTTTGTGTGCGCTTTTACGCACGAGGAGAGGCTTCTTGTAAACGGCTACTTATATATTATAGGCCACTCCAACAGGGCCTGTTTAAAGCCACCCCACGTCCCTCTAAAATTAAATACGTCCCCACTGATGTCTCAAGATCGTCGGAAGATGTTATTTCCCACCAGAAATAGGCGTAGGAATTTTATCTGGTGGTTACACTTAAAAGACACATGTCCACTTGAATACGTTTTAATAAATTGCAATAAAATTTTAAGGAGAGGAACATCACCATTGTGTTAGTTCGTGCATCCCTGTAAACTATTAATTGCTCTACTGAGGGCTGTACTTGATGTAACTATAGAACACATTATAATGATATGAGAGACTATTGTATCTTTCTAATTTCTAATTTCTAATCTTAAATCCAGGAAATGATTAAATTATTTTTTAATAATCCGATGAAAGCAAATACCTACTATTAGTAAACTGGAGGGACATTGCCCTTTTGGTCATTTAAATAATAACAAAAACGGTGCGCCTTGACAAAATTAATTCTTAGCTTTAAAAGGTGGTGTTGGCATTAGACTGTTTACTGCCCCTATAGACAAAAGGTTGACTCACATGATGCATCCTGCATCCAAGTACAAAGAAAGCAGACAGCTGTCCAGACACAGCACTTGAATTTGACCACTAAAATCTTCTCAACATCCACCATAAAACTCCCAATGGCAGTAGTAACGCCAAATTCTTTTGTTCTATAGAAAACCATAAACGAGAGAATGAAAGGAATTTAGATTTTTTGTGTGTAACGAGGTGTTCTGTGTAAAAACAAATGCGGTGTATAATCAAATGTCTATGAGTACTTTTAAAAAAAAAAAAAAAATCATTATTTCATGTTGCATTAGAAAATACATTGAGCCCGAAAATGATAGGCCTGCCGTTCCAATATTTGTTGAGTACATAGTGTTACAGTGACACCAGCGCCTGCGCGCGTGTAATTAAATATTACAACTCCAGATGTATATTTTATTATGTTCTATTTTTGTGAACATATAACCGCATCTAAACAGTGGACTATGTGTAAATGTAGGCCTACTGCTTTGTGGTTATACGCGCACAAGCACCAGACGTGTTATGCCGTGAACTTGTAGCTTATATTTAATTAAGCGTGACACTGTACCAGAATGTTATGGACCACTTTCAAGAACATAGATGTGTGTTTTATTGTCTGATCAGAGTAGGCTTAACAATATAGAGCCTACGTGTTTTTACAAATAAACATACCTACATGTAGGGTCTATTTCGCTTTGAAGACGGTGCTGGAGTTCCGCCATATGCCTACACCTTTTGCATTGTAAACAGCTTTCAATCGAGGGAGAGCATAAACAGTGTTTTTGTGGTTTGTCACAGGCCTATGTTGTGGCAAAGTACGACAAGCCCATATTCACTATCCGTGGCATCAACAACAACGATGTTGTTTCTTTCGACCAGTGATTATCGTGTGTTTTATTTTTTTTCCATAGAATTTCCATAAAGGAATGATATTCCACAGGCAGTAGGACCCAGAAGATCAAAGGCGCGCAGCAACCAGACCAAGTTGATGCAGATGTAGCTCAAAAATGTGTTTAAAATGTTTAGAGCACATGCCACGAAGGGTGTGGGGAATAAATGTATTATCGTTATATTAACACAAACGAACTGATCAGGTTTTTGTGGGGGATCGTTGTAAGTAAGGTGTCTACCGTTTTGCGTTTTTGAACAAACGTCCTCATTTCTCTGCAACTATACTTATGTTTGTGGAATTTAAGATATGTAGCATAAAGCCTTTATACGCTACTACATCGCTCCAGGATTTCTATTGTAACCTGTGTGTCAGCACAGAAGAAATCGAATTAAAAATGCTCAACAGTGTTTGTGAGTTGACATACCGCTTCGCCCCATAAGCCCGGAGACACATACACATGTCTGCGCGCGCACACAGTGGGCTCTGTAGGCTTGCAGGAGCCATACGCAGCTGAACGCGGAATGGGAAGCCTCTGTGACCATATTATTGTCCTCTTCTGGTCTACTTTTAATTGGATGCAAGACGAGTAGTTAAATGTAGCTGTGTGAGCTGTGGTATTTATTTATTTACGTATTTGTGTATTTATTTGTTTGTTTTAAGTTTTAGTAAATACACAGCGTGAAACACAGGCAACAATACCTTACAAGTTAAGAAAGTGTGTTGTTAAATTTAGGTCAATCTCCAGAGTGTATTTTTCTTGCAACCACGAGGACATAAAGCTTTCACTAGACTGTGTTAACTTTTTATTTGAAGTATTAAATGATTTCACATCACCCGGAATCAGATATGGTGCCTGGGTCTGGATTCATTTTTAAGATGCCCCAGGAAAGTCTGGAAGCTCTCTGGGCAGCCCCACAATCAAGAGTTAAGTGCGACTATCGCCAAACAAATTTGAAATGATCTCAGACCGTGCTTGTTAATTAGCTTAAGGGGTTCGAAGCACCGGTTTACACCATTGTTTTAAGGTAAAAAGAACGCGGGGTACGGCCTGATAAATGCTGAGATATATTTAAAATATATTTTAGGGGCAACGGACAGTAACAATTTAATGCATAGTTAGTTATACTCAAAATATACACATACTGCACAATTACGCAAGGGTAATTGTGATTTGACTTCATAAAGAACGAATCTATTCATGAATATACATTTTTATTTGATTAAAATAACTCAAATAAAAGTGTGTGTGTGTATATATATATATATATATATATATATATATATATATATATATATATATATATATATATATATATATATATATATATATATATATATATATATATATATATATATATATATTGCCACTTAAACTATTTTTGTCAACCAGCTAATTATTATCAACTTTTCCAAAATATCTGTTTCAACACATGTTATCCCATGTAAGCTTGCAAACGAAGAAAAAGTCAACAAAAGATGCCAAATGGCAACTAAGTGCAACTCAAAAAACTTACGGAAAAGGGAAATTGCATAATTGAAGACACCACCATATCATTTGTGCTTCAATAAATGAGATCTGCTAAAGGAGTGTGGACTAATAAACTCGCTACCTCGACTAATCAGAACTTTTTTTTTTTCTAATCAAGATATGATTAGCTAATTGTGTTAGCATATGGGAGTGGGGGTGTGTACATCCTGAACAATCTGGTGAAAATGTGACTTTATAAAGCGCTAAACCTAAAAACAGACATCAACATGGCACTTTCTTTTCATTTTATCTCCTTCCACAGACCAATGAAATACTTCAATCTCATCTTAAATTGAACAGTATTAAAAACATGGGAGGAAATTATCAATCAAAAATATAGTGCATAAAAAACTCATTTTAAATAATTTGAAAATCAATAAGAGCATTCGGCAAGAGGCAGTTGACACTATTACGTATCCAGCATGTTTTATCTAGTCTCTCCCTTTATTCAATCGAATTAACACTGTTTCAAAACACAAATACACTCCCCGGACTCCCTTGCAAAGATGTGCCATATACACGCAAGGGTCTATTCAAACACATAGCACACTCACCCCCACACTCTTTAACAGAAATAACACCGCTTCCTATTTCTCCAACCAGCTTCGTACCATAAACGGCAGAGGGTGGCGGGGGAGCTAGACAACATACCACACAAGTTCTCTGCGAAGGGCACCGTGAAGCTCACTGACCTCTGCGACGCGGAGACAGGACGCCATAAACAGATTTAGCCAGTCTCAAAGTCAAAAGTGCCCAGGAGCATTCAAAGACCAATTCAGAGCATTCAAAGACCAAGCATACAGATATTTGTCTAGGTTCTGAAACACCAAATGTATTTGTACGTAAGGGAAAATTCCTCAATCAAGCATTTCCGTGCAATCCCTGTTCTTCATTATTTTATCCAAATTAGTTATATAAATACAGAAACCAAACAGATGCAAACTTAATGTTCAAAGACTGGGACAACAACATGAAAAACAAGGAAACAAGGTTCAATATTATTTTGCGTAAAGAACAGTAGAAAAATAATAGGATTGTGTGGTGTAGGATTTTTTGTCAACACGAGGGAAGTGTACGTTTTGCACCACATAGTCCAAAATTGAAGTTCAAGTTAAAAGATTGTTTGACTAATTTACTAGCTCACAAACACCAAACGGACACCTTGTTAAACCGAGTCCAGCCTAATACCGCCTTTAACACGTTTTGCTTTGCTACGAACATGATCTGTGTTCCACATAGTGCTTTCAGCACTGCATTGGCACATTAAAAAGATGGAGTGAAAAAACTCAATGTTTAATTTGTTCATTTGATTTAGGTCTAATTATTTATTTTGGTTTAATGACAGGCCGTATGGCTGGCATTATTGAAGAAACAAGTAGGTCAGATTCTCCAACACTGTGGACCTATATTTTATTTTATTAATTATTAGTATAGTTATTTCAAAATATGTACATTGATATAAGGTTATTTATGCGTAAAAGTTCACGAAAAGATTTTACGCAGAAGATGTAAACGTTGTTTATGTTTTCTTGCAGGGCATTAACAATGACTTAAATAATAGACAGATGAATAATAGTATGTTATGAAGCGGTAGACTATTGAATTATTCATTCAAAGTACTGACAAACTTTGACAAGAGTATTTGAGTAAGTTCACTAATAAAGGAATATTAGATGTCAGTATAGTGTCCCAGCGCATATGCCTCCAACGAATTCATTAATTTTCGTTACTGTTTACAAGATGCCAGCTTGGTTGAGTAAAGCAGGCCGAAACTTTGTGGCTTTGAGATAGCTTACGTGAACATACGTGTTGAAAATACGCATTTAAACTGGTTTTGATAAAACAAAACAAAAAGCTTGCACTATAGACTATAATCCAAAGTAAGGAGTCGGTTATGACTGGGGTGTAACCGTATTACTTTTTTTACAGCGCTGTTGTGCTCCTACTTTCGTCGTTATTGGCTTGTATTGACATTGATTTGACTCAGCTAAAGAAACAAATGTGCCATGAAAGTGTTCGCACTGCATACATACAAACAAAACAAACACATACATGCATACATACAGCTAACACTACACTTCTAAAACGTTCCATTGAAGGGTTTGCAAGTGGACATTATCCAAGGAAAGCTGTAAAATAGATTGTGGCAGAGATGGTATGAGACTGTGATCAGCTTGTGTGCTCGTTGCATCATATTTTACACCACGTCCAAAAAGACCGTCACAATTCTTACATTTGCGCATTTTAACCGTTCTGTGCTCAGTTTAGCGCACCGCCTGGACACGTGCATACGTACAGTACATGTCACGCCCATTAGGTGATTATGCCACCAGGAAAGTCTCAAAAAGATTTGAAAAGCAACATGTTCATACAGCTCGTGATATTAACAAATAACACACTGAGCTATTGGCTGTTTCAATAATCGGTTTATTGAAGACCTTACGCATATACATTCATGTTTTATAACACTTTTACAAGACAATGTTGCAATCCTCATAAGCGCAAAGAAGGGAATGCAATACATACAAAAAACATCAACAACACGCAAAGGAGGCTCTCATTTCGTAATAAAGGATACATTTAAATACCACTTCTTAATAATATTGTAGCGGTATAAGATCATTTTGCCTACTTAGAACTCTTACAACAACGCATAGGCAGCCTATGGAATGCGATATTGTACAAGACGGCGAATAACAATACTTTTACACAGCGATAAGGAATCCTCAACAGGATGCAAACAGTAACATGTGCCACTTACTTTTTACACGATACATGAGAGAAGAGGGACGACATTGAGCACAATGCAAGGATCAAATGAAAAAGGCCCATGAGCCAATTATTATCAGGCCTAATATTAATAATTATGTTATAATAATAATAATCGAATTCTTATTAATAGTAACACATAACAACAGGCCAATATTCTGCATCGCCTGTTAAGCCTAAATGTTTGGGTTAAATATGGTTTACTTAAAAAAGAATTTTTAAAAAAAAAAAAAACGTTTTCATTTCACATCGATAACATGCTGCAAATACGTTACACTTATGTCCTGGCACACACCTTTTATTGTTTGTACATATTTATATTTGCTCTGAGCACCATGGTTGTAACTGGCACATATTGAACGCAGACCATTAATAGCAGCTTTTTGTGATCGTCCAAAACATGAACGTTTGCAAGATTTTTTTTTTTTAAACATTTTTTATATATTTTTTGACTGGTGTTGATAGGTTTAAAAGCACTAATGAAACATGTAGGTGCAGGAGAACATATTAGGTTGTTTTGTCATTTGAGGTATACTGAAACTATTTAGATTAAACTCAACATGTTTATATAAATAATTATTTGACGCACTTTAACAGTTCGTCGATTAACATATACTATATAGACACAAAGTTAGGCTACTGTAGTGGAATTGTTCTGTTTACATTCTCTGCGTAAAGGTCACGCACTGTGGTATCAACTGGCCAAGAACATGGAGTTGAATTCTGCACAGTGTCACAGTTTGTGCCATTACATTATGGCGGTTATACTTCCACTGCCTTTAAATGCAAGATATAGGCTTATATTCTGAATCTGTACATTAAAGAAAAACTTTAAATGTTGTAACAAATGTCTGTAATGTAAAATGTGGATAGATGAGTGCATGCATTGAAATATCACCTAAGGGAGAAGGCTTGTGTTTTTACTGCCTATCGATTCACCTTCTGCCGCATCTCTAAAAGTAGGCCAAAGCTTGCTCTCTCAACATGAGTCTCTTTTTCTTCATCCTGCGGTTCTGAAACCAGATCTTGACTTGTTGGTCGCTGAGGTTCAGGCGGTCAGACAGCTCCCTTCGCCGTTGTCTCGTAATGAACTCATTCAACATAAATTCACCTTCAAGCTCGGCCAGTTGCAGCTTGGAGTAGGGCTTGCGTTTCTTCCTGGTGCGAGTGTGCATCGGGTACCATGGAGCACCTTGGGGAGAGGAGGAGAGGGTAATTGCAGTTTCAAAATCACGGTCACCTTCAAGGTTACGAGAGAAGTTATCAATATGTTATGATAAAGAATAGGATAGATTAGTTCTTCCAAACTCTGGGTTTGTTTTGATGTTTGTGGACTCACTGGGCATGGCCACTGTAGGACCGGAACGGACTTTATGCTAATTTATTTCTGGCGTTTTGGACGGTGCTATGCAAATGATTGCGTCACATACAATTGTGAGATGGTAGTTGCGTGTTTGGAAGTGCTTTATATACGTTTTAATGTTGAATACAGCCCAACATATCAGTTTGGTTTAGAAGTTATTAAAATCTCTCCATTAGATACACCATGCATGCTAGCACAACTCCTCCTTACCCTCCTGCACAGGCGCTTACACTACTGAAATATAGAGATTAAAGGCTGCATATGATGCGAGGAAGGGCAATATCACTGGTATTATTTTAGGAAAAAAAACACTGAGGGTGGTTTATTCTGTAAGGGCTGACTAAAACTGTATACATTCTAATGCTACGTGGAGTATTTTAGGGCAACCCCTAGTGGCGTTTCTGCACTGGTGTCCTGCAGGCTATCATCATAACGAGCCCCATTGACCGTTACAGTAGTACATAGAAATTAAACCGCAGAAGTGTGCTATTTAATGTATTCTAGTACATGCAAACGTGCACAGATAAACAAGGACGGTACCCACCTCCTCCTGTGGCTATGGTGCCTGAATGGCTTCCCGGTGACACCAGGGTCTGTGTGTCGCTGGATGAAGGCTTGCTGCTCTCGTTGAGCAGAGACGAGCTGGAGTCGGACTCTAGTGACTGACAGGATGGCGGATCTTGTGTTAGCTGATCGTTCCCATATTCGTATTTAGAGAAGGGAGCCGCGGTACCAATCCCCGCATGCATCCCGTGGTCAGATGTTAGGGATGAAGTGTCTCTCGCCCTGTCCTCTCGTTTGAGACTGCTGCCACCTGAGCAGGTCTCCCTGCTTCCGTTGCTGTTGCTGTAATAACACTTGCTTTCGTCAGGTCTGGTAATTTCACAAGAGCGATTGAAAGAGGGGTTAATAGAAACCGGGCTGCTAAAGTAGGATTGAGAGTATCCATTGCACGGCTCCGAAGGATTCCACGGGAGGGAGCAAACATTGTCCCTTCTCGGGTACGAAAGAGACGGTAGCCCCGCCAGTTGTCCCCCAGATGCTCTAAAATTCGGAAAGTAAAACGTGTCTCCGGTGTGGATGTTTACCAAAGGTCCCACAAACCCGGGATTAAGAAGATTATGTTCGCCCATTTCCGCGGGCCCGACCAACAGCTTCTAGTTTATTGCAATCTGACATTTAACATAGTTAAACCTGGAGGGGCGCCTGATTGGTCAGTTTTAACCACGTGACGAGGCGAACCTCAGTTACAAATGGAACCACCCACTTTGTCCATCTCAGACAAAACAAAACATTAACTTCTGTATTACTGAGGTTTATATGCTTTTTAAAAATACCATAAAGGTTGTATTAAAAATGTTGAAGCGTGTTTTCCTCACTTGACTCATGCTTAGCCCGTTTGAGCCAGAGCTGTCTCTTTACACTGCAGGAACTGTCCATGGCCTCTTTAAACCCTTTATAAACCGACAAGTTTTTAAAATGCGATTTCTTATTAAAACTGTTTTTCTTGAAGTAAATGTGTGTGTGACAAGTTGATTTCGTGCATATTATAGGTGTATTTGATGTCATATAAAGCTGCAATGTACAAATTTTACAAGCTTGTTTTAAGAAAAGACTGGTGCTCATTGCCGCACTCTTCTCGTATTTACAGTAAGAAGGTCAGCAGGTTGAACCAGTGGCTCTGTAAAACAGGACGGGATTCTACAAGGCAACTTTAAGAGGGTCTATTTCACATTATACTCTCTAATACACCTCACATGAACAACTTTAACAGATAACTCCAATAAACGCTCACAGCCAAACTCTGCTGGGATTGTTATACATCTCACAATTCTTTTATGTGAATTTTACAAGATATCTGAGGGCACTATACTGATTCTATCAGCTCACACAACGGGTTGATTTACCTGGCGACAATTAGTTGATTTGTATAGGTTATGTAGCCAACAATTTCCCAATTGCGTAATTACGCACATGCTTTTTCATCCAACTGGTTTTATTCCGAAAACCTTAATACGCACAGCAATCTGGCATTCTGCCGAGAGCGAGTTTTTTCTTGGTATTAAAATCACTTAAACAGCACACCAAAATAATTGTTCTGTATATTAAGGGCAAAGGAAAAGTATGAAATAAACAAAGGCCTACCAGTAGAGTTGCATTTGCGAAAATTGTCACCAAAAATGGTTAATAATTAAAAAAACGACCAAATTTCTCTGAGGAATTGAGGCCTATTTTGTTTTCAAGAGAACGTTATATCTGTTTCGCACAATTATGTAAAACGGAGCATTATGTAAAGGGGAAACATGTAACCAGATTTAATGCAGTATCTACCATTCAAGTTCAGAAACACAGACACTGACGTGAACTTGATTTTGAACCATGTAAATATATAAATAAATAAACACAAAAAGATGTGAGCACTGAGCAATAGTCACAATAAAGGTTATCTAATACCCCTTAAAAGATGGAATCACCAGAAAGTTCAGGTAACAGGCATAATACAAATGTTTGTTTAATCTAGCAAATCCAATCTTATCAGTTTTTTATTTTTATTTTATTTTTTTTCCTCGTGTGCGCTTGCGGCCAGAGCACACCTCACGCATGTGCACTGAAAAGGCTGCAGCCGCACCTCTGGTATGCCAATGTAGCGATATGTGAGAACATTAGCATTCATTTAAATATTGGTTTGAGAACCATTTGCAACTCAAACGATATTTGATAGCATTGCTGCACTAGCCCAGTTGACGTGACCACAGTCTATTAGCGTGAAAGTTGGAGGCCTTGCTTTCCCCAAAATATGGAATGTCTAAAGCGATAGGGGCTGCCCCATGTGCGTCCCACTCACTCTTTCGATCATTCCTGGTTCTTGCACTTTGTCAGTTGGTATTAGTGTTCAGTTGCCACTTTTGCTTAGAGTTTTAGTGCATTCTGCATATATTCTGTTCGTGTATGTGATAATGCCATCCAGACTATAGC